>CM022673.1:25842260-25934760 GCA_012295275.1 Chrysomallon squamiferum | reverse complement strand
CTGGGGCGGATCTAGAATGGTGTGCAGAACCCCCCTCAAATTTGAGAAGTGCCCCTTTTGTTCAGGATTTTTTTTTTTTTTTTTTTTTTTACATATTTATTTAGTTTTTAAAAATTTCTGTATAATATGTCTGCCAATGTCCCTGTTGTAGCAGCACTATTATATTATGGTCCATGTAAACCATGTGTAATTTTTCAATAGTGTCCTTTCATAAAGTTATTGTGTCCTTTTTGTCATGAACGCCCCTCATTAGAAAAGTTGGATCTGCCCTGATATTATATTATATTATATTACTGATCAGTTGTAACGTTTATTTCTATTATCATTATTATTGTTGTTGTTATCGTATTTTGTTTTAAAATTATTTTTATTACAGTGGAAAATTAGATAAAATCATTTTACAGTTTATCTTAGACGATAATCTAAATAAACGTTTTTCCTTTTTTTTTTTCCTTCTTTCTTTCTTTCTTTCTTTCTTTTTTTTTTATTTTATTTTTTTTTTTCTTCATTTTTTTTTTTGTGTGTGTGTGTGTGTGTGTGTGTGTGTGTGTGTTTTATTTTCTGGGAATAATAACGGAGACAAAGGTTCTGACAGTAATTTCAATATTTTAATTGCACTGACAAACTGAACAATTTAAAATTAATTTATGTCAATTATATTGTTTATTCATATGATTACAAAAGTTCTGCAAAAATATTATGACAAATGACAAATGTATATTAAAAATTTCAAGATTATTGATAGGCTTTTTATAGAAAGGTTAATATAAAATTATAAAATAATAATAATAATAATAATAATAATAATAATAATAATAATAATAATAATAATAATAATAATTAAAACAAATAGAATAAAAGAAAGAAATAACAAACAAAGATAATACCAGAAAAAACAACAACAATAAACGAACAAAAACAGAATAACTTAACTTAAAAAAATAAGAAGAAAAATTAGAAAAGAAAAGAAATAAAAAAAGAAGATAACGACTAACCGACGCAGCAAACGAATTATTATTATTATTGTTTTTAATTTATTTATTTTATTTTTTATTTGTTTGTTTGTTTTGTCTTTACTCGATACATTTTAATAGTAACGATAATTAAGTTTTGTACAACAACAATAACAATAACAATAATAATATAACAGATAAAACCCGCAGTCGCAGCTCCATCGCTTATTGTATCTGATTAGCAGCAATGTGTATTTTACACACCTATCCATAAACAGAAATATATAATCTTAGCATTTTGCTAGAACAAGAAACAGTAGATCAGAATAAATAAATAAATAAATAAACAAATAAATAAGTAAAGAAGTATTTTACACACCTACCCATAAACAGAAATATATAATCTTAGCATTTTGCTAGAACAAGACACAGTAGATCAAATAAATAAATAAATAAATAAATAAATAAATAAATAAGTAAGTAAATAAATAAATAAGTAAATAAACAAATAAATAAATGGAAGTATTTTTAAAACAACAGTAATTCATTAATCCTAATCTAATCCTAATAATAATTGTAATTGTTAGAAAACACCTGTAATTTGTGAGGATTATACCAGTATGTAAACAGCTTAATCTCGCTGTACCAACATCTTGTATGGCTGCCATATAAACACTTTAAATCTATGTGAAAATGTTACTGATTAATATGATCATCATCTTTGCAGGAATATTAGATGAAATATAACTGGAAATCTTAAGTTAGCCTTAATAATAATGATTGAGCAGAACTACAATAAAATTATAATCTTCATCATTATGTGGATGGGCCCTTGTGTCTCCTCAGTCATTTTTTATTTTGGGTATATGCGTGGGTTTTTGTTTCAAGTACTATTTATTTAATTTTATTTAATTTTATGTTATTATTTTTTCATAATCAAAGGCCATATTTTATCTTTCTTCTCTTTAGGAAAGTGAATATCAAAAAATCTCTAAATGCTAATCGAAAAAGAGCAGCCCATCGTATAGTGACATCTTACAGTGTACTCGTCCAACTGTTGTAGAGACAAAGAATTATTTTTGCGAGCAGACGTAATAGATTTCTTTTATTTTTAGAACTTGTTTACAAAGTTGTTGCATTAAGCACATTTATAATAAGAACAAGAATGTCCAGTATTTTAACTTGTGGGTCTATTTATAAAATAAAAACTGCTAGCCAACTCGAAGTGTTCCCAAAATAGGAACTTTTAAAGAAGTATCATGATCTTGACATTCCATCTTAAGCTAATCGATTTTTTATTTTTATTTTTATTATTTTTTTAATCGTCATTAGCCAATGGGAGATGTATGGTGGATATTTCTTATTTAGTCAAAAAATCAGCATTCAGTTCAGGGTTGATATAAAGCAGTATTATGTATTTAAAAAAAGGTGAACAAAAAATAAATGAAAATAGGGCGAAGCAGATATCGAATATCGATAACTTCGAGAATAACAGCGACCTCTCTCTCTCTCTCTCTCTCTCTCTCTCTCTCTCTCTCTCTCTCTCTCTCTCTCTCTCTCTCTCTCTCTCTCTCTCTCTCAGGACAAACGAATTTATAGACTCTGCCTATAAAGAAGGCTTCATTTCAGATCTGAAAAATCATCCAGTATTTGTGAACATGTAGATGGCGCAATTATTAATTAAAGACACAATAAATAAATAAACCAAATATGAACAAGATGTTAACTAATTTGGAAACATTATCATCATAACGAAAGCGCATGCATTTGCAAAATTATTCGTAAAAGCAGTGTTTATTATTTCTTCTTAAAATAATATATGTATATATATATACACACACACACATACTTACAAATATTTAAAACACGCTTACTAGAAACACGCTCAAGTATTGCTTCTGTGAGTTGATGTCATCTAAGATTAGGACAGTTAGAGTACAGTTAACTGCATTTTAAAAACGTCGTCACGTGACCGAAGTAAAAATTATCGTTTCTAAGCAGCAGTTTAACTGGGAAATAGTCGTCAGACAGCAGACTTTAAAAACTGACTCGTCATTTCTCTCACATCAAAGTCTCACTTAGACAACACACACAGAACGTGGTTTGGCAAGATTTGCTTTGACAGAACATTCAGAATTTTGGGAAAATAAGGTTGGTGTTAAATAAATAAATAAATAAATAAATAAATAAATAAAGTAAAACAGTTATGATATTCACACTGTTCAAAATTGTTTAATATAAAAGTAGAAAAAAAAAATATTATATTATTTCTTACGATTTTCACCAAGCTGGAAATCAGGTGATGATGATGATGATGATAAATAAATAAATAAATAAATAAAAAGAACAAAGTAAGATTCTTCTCTGTTCCAATAAAAATTTTAATTAACAAATTCTGTTTAATGATTACAAAATTATGATAAAATAGTTTCAGAATTTTTATTTGGGATTGTAATGGTTATTTACAGATGTGATTCTAAGTAAATATTTCAAATAAATAAATTAATAATCTCCCCCCCCCCTCCCAGCTATAACAAGCCTAATACAATTTGTAATAGGAATAGAATATTTTAAACTTGCAAACACTTCAATGCCATAAACAAAAACACACGTATAAAAACGATTGGTTAGGTATGACAAAAATATCAAAACACACACAAGAGATTACAAAACAATAGAGAAATAAGCTGAACACAAATTATCTGTTTCAACCCAAGCTGAGGTTTACTGTTGTTTTCACTGATCACTTTTCACTGCTGATTTTTCTTTTCTTTCTTCATTTTAATCTTCCTCTTTTCTTTCTTTCTCATTTTTAATTTTTTTTTTTTTTTTAAACCACCTGAGCAGATAATCAGCTACCCGCCTTTTAATCCAACCACTACCCAGCAAGCTCTGTTTATAAATATTTAAATGTGTGCGTATATATACATACGTATTCAGAATGTGTCATTTGTGATGTCTTTCCCTGGGACCGAGTTTCCAAAAATAGACTTTCAGCTTCTATTCTGAGATTAATTACGACGCGGGATGTCAGTTAAATTTGCCATGAATTTAAATAATATGTCTTCTGTGAGACTTCGCGAGGGAAAGGTTACCTAGGTGATAAGTACCTAGGAATGAAGCATTTGTTATTGTTGCGGTGTTTGTAAATATATTTATTAATTAAAGTTAGTGAAATAAGAAAAAAAAAAAAAAAAAATATAATAAATAACTCAAAACGAGAAAAAAAACGAAAAAAAAACGAAGAAGAATAATTATTTTGAGAAAAATAGAATTAAAATAATGTGTGTGTGTGTGTGTGTGTGTGAGAGAGAGAGAGAGAGATGAAATGAAAACCAACTGACAGAAAAAAATATAGTATTATAATTTAGATATATTGTGATGATTTTTGTGTATAGATTTAAAAATAATAATTATAATGTTATTATATTAAATGTTTAATCTTTGTATATAAAATGTGTTAAAGAAAGGAATTTTAGAGAATAAAAATATGTTAAGAAGTTGAGATCATTGTTCGTTATTTAAATAAAATAAAATAAAATAAAACTAGAATTCTACATGTCTTTAAATTCAGCTGGATAACCACTACAACCATAATAACAAAGGTACTAACAATATAATATTTAGCTTTAGAAACTTTAGTAATAAATGTTCTTAGCTTTGCTAATATTGGTTTTAGCTTTACGTATTTTTCCAATACACATGTGTTACCGCTTTTGAACTTTCTATGTGTTAGTGTTACTACAGTTACTCTCTAATTTTTATTGTTGTTCATTTCAGGTTTTAAGAGTCTTGATGAAGCGTTCCGTCTCTATTGTAGATGGCATGCCGATGGCCCCTGCACCGTACGGGAGGAGAGGTAGGCGTTTCTCCTGCCCCTCAGCCTGTGCAGTCGAAAACGCAATTCTAATAAAGAGACCTCCCTACACTCAGATCGCGTTTGACGAGCTGCACGTGAAAAGCGAAGCGTCTAGCAGAACTGTTTGCGAGAAAATAAAAGGGAAACTCTACTGCTCAAAGAAACGATTGTGGAAGACCTGCTGCACTTATATTCCGATCATAAAGGTTTTGCGTTACTACAACATCAAGAGTAATCTGCTCATAGACATTCTCGCTGGTTTGACCGTCGGTATTCTTCACATCCCGCAAGCCTTGGCGTTCGGTCAGCTGACGTCTGTGAAAATTGAAAATGGACTGTACACCTCGCTTTGGCCCGTACTGCTCTACGTGTTCTTCGGGACATCCGCTCACGTGTCGATGGGAACCAGTGCAGTGATTTGTATACTGACTGCGAGTGTGGTGGACCGCCAAGGGGATGCGTACGTTCAGAATAACCCTCATTTGCTGAACTTCACGATTAACGGTACGGCCATACCCCTGGACGACGTGCCCGAGTACCTCGACTACAAGGAAGGCGTTGTCATGACCGTGACGCTGATCACTGGGCTGATGATGATCGTAATGGGCATGCTCAAACTGGGCTTCATCACCGCTTATCTTTCCGAATCGTTCTTTGCGGCGTTCACGTCAGGGGCGGCAATTCACATCGCGACGAGTCAGGTGCCGGCCATGCTGGGCATCTCCGTCCAGAGACATTCAGGAACGTTCAAAATCGTCAAGAATTACATTGAAATATTCGGAGCCATATCGGACGCCAACGTAGCAGCAATTGTTTGTGCTTTGATAACCTGCATCGTAATCTTCTTAGTGAAGGAATGCATCAATGAAAGATTCAAGCATAAGCTTTTTGTGCCTCTGCCCATTGAACTCTTTGTAGTTATCGTAGGCACCGTTGTCGCCTATTTCGCCGACCTAGGAGGAAACTTTGGTATAGCCATCGTAGGTCAAATTCCAAACACGATTCCACCTCCGGTAATTCCTCCTATGGACGAAGCACCCAGTGTGATCGTTGACAGCTTCATTATAGCTATTCTTATATTCGCTAACACTATCGCCATGGCGAAGATCTGTGCCAAACGACACAACTACGAAGTGGACGACAGTCAAGAATTCATAGCGTATGGAATGTGTAATTTTATCAGTGCGTTCTTCAGATGCTTTCCGTCAAGTGTGGCACCTCCAAGATCCATGGTCTCCAGCGCCATGAACACCAAAACAACACTGAATGGGTTATTCACCACGATGCTAATGATCCTGCTGATTATGGTCATCAGTGTTCTCTTCACACAGTTACCCAAGTCGGTTCTCGCCGCTATAATTTTTGTTTCTCTGAAAGGGCTTTTTGTCCAGATAGGAGACGGAAAGAAATTCTGGCACATCAATAAATTTGATTTCGTCATTTGGATAGCCACCATTCTCAGCGTCGTGTTCTTGGACATCGATTATGGTCTTGGAATAGGCGTTTGTGTTTCGCTTATCACAGTCGTGTTTCAAACACAGTTTGCGAGGGGATACCGGATCGGCAGAACGATGAAAGACAGTGCTTTAGTGGAACATAAAAGGTACCAAGATTCGATGGAAATTCCTGGAATAAAAATATTCAGATTCCAGTCGTCGTTATACTTTGCCAATGCCGAGATATTTCGAAATCGCCTGTACAGAACCACGGTCAACCCGAGAAAGTTGCTCAAACTTCTGAAAAAGAACGAGACCCGACTGGCCAAGCTAACGAAACTGAAAGAAAAACAGATGGAAAATCGCGACCTTAAATCGAACTCTTTCGACAACAGCGGCCTGAAACTCAGCGACTCGGAGAACAATCTTGTAAGAATGAGCAGCAACGAGTCCACCACCAGTCTGTCCACGCCCAGGGGATCCATCAGCAGCGTCGAGGTTCCCGCCCTGACCTTGACCGACACCCAGACCAACGACGGTTACACCCTGAAACAAAACGGTTTCGGGTCGAATGAACAGAGCATCGTGCCCCGACACATGAGCATCGACTCCGGAACAACGATGAGATCGGACGAGGAGGAAGAGGACCCCGAGGACGGAGGGGAGATCGTAACCGACGAGAAACTGAAGAAGCTGAGACGAACCCACCACGTCATCATCGACTGCACCGTCATCAACTACCTTGACGCCTCGGGTGCCAACGTTCTGAGTCACATCTTCACGGAATACGGCCACGTGAACATCAAGGTGTTCCTGGCTGGATGTTCTCACGACATGAGGCGCGCTATGAAACACGCCGGCTGCTTTGACAAAATACCTCAGGATAACATTTTCTTGGACATTCATGACGCCATTGCCGTGGCCAAGATCCAGCACATCTTACCAGTTCTGCCCGATCTCGACGATTTCTCAGACGAAGAAGCTGCTGAAGATTCCTACGTCACCAAAATGTGAATAGTACTCATCTGCATAATGGCAAAAGAGAACAATATTTACAAAAAAAAAAAGAGTAATGACATTCTCTCCCAGACAGATGTATGTAACTGATTAGCTTTAACTATGGGAGGTTTCAAATTACTATCGTTTTGATGCACTCTTTTTTTTTTTTTTTTTTTTTTTTTTTTTTGGTGTCTTTCTGTCTCAAACATTCAGAAACGAGAAGTGATTAAAGTTAGAAAACTGTTTAAATATCAGTAATTAATTATATTAACTATCATTTAATTTAAAAAAAAAAAAAAAAAAAAACAACATATTTCTGAATGGGGTGGGAAATTACGCAGTCAACAAA
This sequence comes from Chrysomallon squamiferum, assembly GCA_012295275.1. Classification (NCBI taxonomy): domain Eukaryota; kingdom Metazoa; phylum Mollusca; class Gastropoda; order Neomphalida; family Peltospiridae; genus Chrysomallon; species Chrysomallon squamiferum. Next base: position 25,927,164 of record CM022673.1, on the reverse strand, counting down.
GATATTCCAAATTGATTTGTGAAAACTATTCATCATGCCGGCAAGATTTCTCTTGTCAGAAAATAAAAAATATGCTAGGAAATACATTTAAAAAAACAACAACAAATAAATAAATAAAAAAGTACATTCCTTTTAAAGGAAACATTCCATAAGAACACTGTCGAAAAAAAAAAATTTAGAGAGATATCACCTTATGGTAAATGTGGTAGGAAATTGTGCTGAAAAGGTGACGTTTCCCTGTGTATAAATGATAAGCCTGTTATTAGGAAATGCAAAACCACCACAGTAAATATGTTGGGGTTTTTTCCCTATTGTTTCTTGTACACTGAATGTAATATTCTAACCAAGATGAATATAGCTACAAACAGTATATAAAAATATTTGATACGTTACTGATTTCATCATGTATTCTATATATATTTTTTCTTCTTCTTCTTTGATTATTCAAGTAATATATTACGGATAATACCGTACTTTTCAGTTTGTTCTTGTTTTCTGTTTAATTTATGACATCTCACATCTGTTAACACCTGCTGCCGTTAACCAGATCTTTATTTACTCCAAAATACCTTTGCTGTCACTAGACTACTACATCACGCTGCTAATTACACTATATTAATCATACCTCTTCAAGTGTTCAGCTTCGGATATAAACACAAGCTAAACATGGGCTTTTTGGCTTCATTATCCACGGACAGGGACTCAAAACATGAGTATAACACAAAAATTCAGTAAAAATAAACTACATCCTTCAAGCCGTATATGGTTAAACAGCTTCACCAAGTCTAAATCTTGCATTAATGCTGCTATTATTACACTGCAGTTGTTTTGATGTTGTTATGTAGAAGCCTAATTAGAATGACAACGGTCTCGGTGTTGTGAAACTGTTTAAAACAAAACGCATTATACTAATCAGCTTTATTAAGAATCAACGCAACCTGTTTCACACTCGCCGGTCAATCTGTCAAAGTGTGTTGGATGTAGGAAGTGCAAGCGTGAAGTAAACGTAACCTGGACGCCCCAGGCTGGTTGTAACTGGAGGCTAGATAAGTTTTGTAACACGAGGCACGGGCGTGTGAATTTGAGAAAATTCTTTAATAGAAGCAGAAAGGTTTTAACCTGTCTATAAAGAGATAGGTGGGAGAGAGAGAGAGAGAGAGAGAGAGAGAGAGAGAGAGAGAGAAGAGAGATTTAGTTAACAAACGATTAATAATAAGAATAAATGATGTAACGAAAAAGCAAAATATTTCCCTTACTTTTTCTATTTAACGGTGAAAGTCTTTTAGAATAGTTGATCATATGGACAGCCAGACAAATTTATTAGCAAATTAATGAGTGAATGAATTTATAACATTTAAAATATCTTGCTATCGTTAGTGACAGAAAATGAACATAGTTTGATGAGAAAAACGAGGATATCTCCTGAGATCAGTCGATTCTCAGAAAACAACCAAACTACACACATGCTCCTTCAGAGAACTGAAAAGAAAAAAAAAAACAACAACAGCTGACGCAAATAATTTTACAATATTTTTAAAAGCAAGATTAATTAATAAAATTAAGGATTTCCAATTTTAAAAAAAAAAAAAAAAAAAAAAAAAAAATAACGATAACAGTTTCGATATTTCTAAGATAATCATCTAAAACAAGACACAATGAAAATAAAATTGATAAACATCGAACACAAACAGGTCTCTCGGACTAGCAGAAGATAATGACGTAACAACAAAAGCGGTTGCACGAAAATGAAATGAAGGAAAAACATCGAACAGCAGAGAGAACAATGGCGGGCATGCATAGATATTTTTTCTATCATTTCAAGTAATTAAACACCTGATAATTATTAATAACTAAATTAATTATAAATTATCGGAAATTTAATGAGCAATTTCAATTTACAGTTTTTGACAGTTTGTTAAAATCAAAACGATATTAATTCAATCGTTTGAAGATTGTTTCCATTCATTAGACGTCTCTCGTATTCTTATCCATTCCCCAACAGAATAAAGCTACAGCAAGCCCTAAATTATACAAAATCTTACATTAGTAAAGATAAAATAATAATAACAATAATAATAATAATAATAATAATAATAATAGTAAAAGCAGCATCAAGACCAAAAATAACAACAACAACAACAGTAAGAAGAAAGAGAAGAAGAAAGAAGAAGAATCTACTGAGATGTGTTGTTAATGATTTTGAAAAGATCTGTTATTTATTTCACGCGAACTGGGAATGTTTAAACATAAGTTAAACTAAGATATTGTCTTTGGTTGTACCAGTCGTCACAATTCTACGTGAGAAAATGATGAAGCCAAAACATTTCAGTGCAATAACCCCGAGAAAATGTTCTTTATTCCGTGAGTATAATGTTGTGGTAAATTTAATAGCTCCAGGTAATAATATACGTCAATATAGATATATAGCTGAATATATGTAACGGCATGTAATAAATATAAATCCACATACGAGTAAACAATGAACGATATAAAACGTAAGAAAACAATTTTGACTTATTAGTTATTTCTTTTTTTTATGCTGTATTTACTTCACCGAATTTGAAAGAATACTTACAAAGGGTGATAAATTTACGGTGTCAAATCATAATACGAATAAATAACAACAGTAAATCATGCCAGACGTTCATTATTAATAAACTTTAACAACAAACGAATTTGTTTACTTTATTAACTTAATGTGTCTGACATGCGTTATCCCTCCGTTTAGAATCCTGGTATCACAGTCCCTCGCTACCCAGTCACTGCTAAATCAAAATAAATGCATCAAATGCGGAGTAAAAGTATTTACTTCGTTTTCACGTAATTGTTAAATGCCCCCGACTTTTCCTGAAATATTTCTTTTCAAATGAAAAACGATAAATATATATATATATATTTTTTTTTTTAAAGAAAAATGAAGATGAAGGGAGAGAAGAAGAATTCGTTTAAGCCACACTGACAAATGATATAAAGTAACGTTTCTTGGAATGCAGTAAACGTGGGTTAATAAATAAAATACATTAGTTTATCGGCGGAATGAGGGCATGCAACATGATGCAATACCTTCCAGTTATTTTGGCCTGCTGCTTAACAGTGATGGTAATCCCCTGTCCTTATGTCATGGATCCATTCTCGTTAATATTATTAGACTTATAACTGCTACGAGTTATAAAAACATCCATTGCGATTCTGGAGCAACATTCACCTTTAGTTAATAAATTAACGAGATCCTATTTGTAACAAGTTTATTTTTTGCTGCATGTTAACAAAACGACGAGAAAATCAAATTGTCATTGCATAGCTAAAGACAGGAAAAACAAAACGTATATTGTTACATTCTAAATAAGAACACATGTGTCATAGTCTGTACATAGATGACATTTCAAGACAGACAAATTGTGAAAATGAACGAGAAGTCGGTTATTACATACCAGTATTTCAGCAATACATGAATAGATTTGCAATTCTTAGAAACATACGTACAGATATGCACATGGACACACGCACACACAGATATTCTTGATGAAGCAAGGACAGCAAAAACTTTTAAATATTGGTTACGACTCTTGGGAAAGCGGTTTTTTTTTTTTTTTTTTTTTCAAAAAAAAAAAAAAAAAAAAGAATGTGATTACCTTTTTATTCATTTCACTAGTCTAAGGTGAAGGAATTGTGTGCTATGTTTGGACTATCTGGTGACAACACGAAAATTAACTCACAAATATATATACGACCTCCTAGTCACAAAATTAGAGCATACACAATTTATTAGTTGTAAACAAACACAATCCTGACTTGTTTATTGGATTCGTCAATTCAGACATTTTGTTATTGTAACTTTCAACAGTGACTGAAAATTATAGTCGTTGGCGCATTTGCATTTCTGAATGATTATTATTATTATTATTATTATTATTATTATTATTAACCTGGTGGCGAATCTTTTACGTGTAAACTGTACATTTTTATAAAGTAATGAAATTGTTTATTATGGCTTTCAAAACTGTTTTACAAGCACTATGAACATACAAGTGGGAAACAAAATAACCAGTCACGTTACGTGTTTTGCGTGTGTGTGTGTGTGTGTGTGTGTGTGTGTGTGTGTGTGTGTGTGTGTGTTTGTGTGTGTTTCCCAATGTTGTTGTAGTATCTGTAAGTCTACTAAGTTTCAGAATAATGTTTTCTTTTCACATAAGCATTTTTGAACTCATACAACCGTCATATAAATACGTTCTTTGACCTTTTCCTCCAGATAAACAATGGGAGACAACGAAAACATTTTTTGTCATGTTACGCTTTTACTGCCTAACAGAACATTATGAACAAATAAGTTAACATGAGCACACTCGATAACAGAAAGGCCAGAAGTCACTAGTGAGAAATGTGACTGGTCACTGAAACAAAGATACGCCTTCCGACATACACCCAGCAACTGTTACGTTTATCGTAAGCCGTTGTACGTGATTTCGTGTAAATTGAAGATTGGTTGTAGTAAATCCTACGTTCGGAGGCTCAGTCTTAATATGATCGTTAAACAAGAAACGAAGTCGGACATACAAAACCAGTTACTAATAAAACGTGTTTAGATACCGTGAACTCAGTTTCATTAAGACAGTAGTCACTTAAGAAAGATTAGACTTTCTGTATTCTGTCAAATACCTTAAATCGTTTCTTTTGTCATCTGTGGCCAATAATAATAATAATAATAATAATAATAACAAGATTTAAACATTCAGTTTATTTATTTTATATTTATTAAATACACTGGTTTTGTTTGTTGTTTGTTGTTTTTTTCTTTTTCTTTTTTAAATAATAATAATAATAATAATAATAATAATAATAATTTATTCATTTCAGTATAAAAACTGCTATTTTCATGTTAATATTTTACACTTGCGTGGTAGTATTTTCCGTTTCTTTGGCATCAGTTCTATGTTTATATCGGCCGGCAGACGAGTTTGGTAAAAGATGTGGAAACGCTTGGTTATGAGTGGTATTGCCATCCCGGTTGTAATCACTCCTGACAAAATGCAGAGGCATGCTACGAGGTGGCCTAACCACGACCTCGGATTTACATCGCCGTATCCGACCGTCGTTATGGTGACGACTGCCCACCAGAGTCCCGTCATCATTGAGCCGATGGACGAATCATCGAAGAGGTCAGTGGCAAACATCAAGGACGCCGACATGACCCCGACACTGAGAACCAGAACCACCATCAGAATCAGTTCCTTGAAGCTAGACTTGAGGGCAAACCACAGCAGGAGCATGTCGCGGTTCATCTGGATGTACCTGTGAAGCATCAGCACTCGGAGGATGCTGCAGATGTGCAGAGACAGCTTCAGACTGGCCACGCGGCTGTCCATCTTCGACACGTTGTCCATGAAGTGCGTGAAGACGTTGATCCAAGCGGGAACGAGGTAAACGAGACTGCAGAACGTGGAAAAGTTGAGCACCTCTCTGCACGACGTGCAGCTGGCTAGGACGAGCACGAGATCCACGGTGAAGAAAACGCAGCAGATCAGCTCTAAGACCATAATGAGCGTGCTGACGCCCGTGCTGAGAATAAAAGCCACCTGGTTGTTCCGCAAGGTGAAAAATGTCGGTCGGATATCGGAGTTGCTGGTGTTGACAGTGTGTCCTTGCACACGGAAGATCGTGTGAGTGCTGCAGTATATCACTCCGATGGACAAAAACAACATGACGTTGAAAGCATACGACCATGCCTAAAATGGTAAAAATAAATAAATAATAAAACAACTTTAAAAAAATAAAAAATAAAAAAAATTAGAAAAATTGAAAACTGATTAATCCGTGAAATGCATTCAATTTAAACATGAACTTTCAAAAATGGTATCAGATTTCTGTTTCATCTGTAAATTAATTAATTATATTTAATGACATTTTGAAGTCGTTTATCCATAGTAAAGAAGAAAAAAAATACAATGTTCAATACATCGTTTTCTAAATACATTTTGGAGTATTTTTAAATATTGCTTTAATATTCATAATATTCACTTTCAGTTAAAAAATAATAATAAAATAAATAAATATTAACTGTTTTGTTTTTTACGTATAAGATTAGTGTTAATGGGTATGAACCGAGAGAATTGTTAGAAGTTTGGTGCAAAATTACCTTAGCTGAACGAGATGAATTTGCTTCTTTTAAAAATGTCGTAAGTTTCTTCTTTCTCACGGAATTGGTTTCTTTGGTTTTATTCTTAACTGCTAGACTAGCTAACTGCTGTTTGATAAATTCTGTTTTATACAGCATATTGAGACCTTGGAAATATCTTTTCTTGCAGCACAGTGATATCAAAACTTCGTCGATCTCCCAGAAAGCGAGATCTTCCTGTATGCTCACGACGCATTTATCTTTTGGAATGTGCAGCTCGTTGTTTCTGTACAAATCCATGATGTAGCCGAACATGACGGGGTCCTTATTGAAGAAAATTTCTCCGTTTTCATCGAGCTGATCTTCAAGATTCGGATCCTGTGCAAGCCGAGCGAGTCGGGTTCCTGGTATGTTTTTTAGCGTTCCGACGTCGGTCACAAAGCACTCTCCTCGAATGTTCAGAACTATGGTACGACTGCGGAACTTCCCTTCCTTGTGTCGTAATGGACACGTTGGCTCTGGAAGTAAACGCTCCTCCTCTTCTTCTTCTTCTTCTTCTTCTTCCTCTATAGGATATTTCAAAAGTGAGTGAGGAGATCGGTCCAGATGGAATTGATGTATTGCAGGGTTTGTCATTATTATAAAAATAGGTGATTATATCTGAAAAATGTAGTAGTAAATTATTTTTAAATGTACCACTAGCACAATACTAACTATAATGTATATTTACAGTGGTCGATGTAATCAGCGTTAATTAACAAGACGTCATTTTCATTTTGGAAAGAACGCGTGTTACTACTGATGATAAATATTTCAACAGACAACACCATATTTTGATTGCAATTTTGGTATATAATACAATCGTGTGATATTTGGAACAAACGAATTAGATAAAATCATGCAGATATTATTCATTCAGCTATTATAACCATACCATTTGCCCATAATAATATATACAAATATCAACCGCTCAAAACACGACATAGGTCTTTAAACGTGCGCCGTTACGTCATTTTGTGACGGAGCCCGATTTTTCGCCCTATTTTTAGGACAGGTTCGACTGGGGCACTACGAATCGGTGTGATGTATTTTAGTACTGAATTCTGCCCGCAACAAAATAAAATAAATAAATAAATAAATAAATAAATAATAATAATAATAATAATAATAATAATAATAATAATAATAATAATAAAATAAATAAATAAATAATAAATTAATAATAATAATAAATAAATAAATAATAAATTATTAATAATAATAATAATAAATAAATAAATAAAGACAACAATATTTCTTTGTGCTAACTAATAATAAAAAGTAGTTGTAAGAGGAGCTGAGTCGGCTTTCTTTTCATAATCATCATTTTAATTTTATCAGTCTTTAACATTTAATGAAGTTAAATACCGTATACTACACGACAGTCCTATGCAAACGACATAGTGTATATGTTTTACAGTTTTAAAATAAAAGCAAGTTAAACCTAACTGGTTGAAACCTGATGATTTGTTTTTATGCTTTTTTATTGACACTGATCTTGATTTCACACGCAAAACGGAATTGGCTATGATGAGTATGAGTATAAATGTGTTTAATAACATATAATTAATTTTACTTTACGTCTGTATGTATCTAATATGTAGGGCCTATATGGTTCTAGCTTGTGAAATAGTACTATAATTAACATTGCCCTAAAACTGTAAAATAAGCCTATATCTAAGTATTTAATGCAATTTGTTACTACTACTGAAATAGTTTAACTATTATTATCGTACCGTCACTTCAATTAATACTAATATTACTGCCCAAACAAAAACGAAACCATATAGACGCTGTTCTTTAATAGCATTCTAAAAATAAATTTAATTTAAAGCATGAACGTTGCCTCGTGATTATCATGTGACAACCTAGACAAAATGGCGAAGGTTTCACGCTGTTATTTGTTTTTTATTATTTTATTTTTACAAAGCCTTTTTAGCATAATAACCACACTACCAAATATTGTGTTTATTTTAACAGATGATCAGGATGTGTTACTTGGAGGACAGGTACTCAAACCTTTATTGAAAATATCAAATTTAAGTTAATATCAAGATCGGCCGACTGGGATGTAATGTAATACATGGGATATAACTCATGCCACGCTCGCCGGCTTGTAAAAACTACCAAAAATAAAATAACATTAATCTAGATTACAAATACATTTTCATCACATTAGACTGAATATCTTGTTAATAAAAGATGAAAGTACCTGTTACAGTGTAAAATAATAATAATAAACAAAATGCTAAAAAAAAATAAAAAAAATTCGTAAATAAGTTAAAAATAAATAATTGTTGTTTTTGAAATATTTTTATATCCTAATTATTTTAGTTTTAATTTATAAGAATAATAATAATAATAATAATAATAATAATAATAATAATTTTTATTATTATTAATATTATTATTTATTTATTTATTTATTTATTTATTTATTTATTTCACATTTTATTTTATTTTATTTTATATTTATTTCAAATGCATCTCTAACAAACACCTTTCCAGAATAACGTATTACAACACAATACTTGTATTATTATTTTTTTGTTCATTTCAGATTCCAATGAAACGGACCAGAGAGTTAATAGGAGACCAGGGAATAATATTTGATAAAATGGTAATAATTTTAACATTATAAAATATAATTATTGCTGTTAATTTATATGTGAAATTAAGTGTTCTTGTGTTTGAAATTTTCAATTTGATAAAATGGTAATAATTTTAACATTATAAAATATTATTATTACTGTTAATTTATACATGAAAATACTTCTTCTTGTGTTTGAAATTTTCAAGGTGAATGATTTGCACAGATTCAGATAAATATGTGATTGTGGTGAAATAGAGAAAATTTTATGGTAGGATTATTCTGCATTGGGAAAATAATATTAGATTATATGTGAAAACATTTCAGATATTTTTAGTAGCAGGATAAAAATGGGAATTGTTTTGCTTCTTCATCTTCTTTTTTTTTTATTATTATTTTCCTTTTTTTTTTTTTTTTAATTTAAAACAATCAAACAACCAAATAAACCAGCCTTAAAAAAAAAAAAAAAAATAAAAAAAAAAAAAATAATAATAATAATAATAAAAAATAAAAAAACCTTACAAATACCAAAAACACAAAAAAACAAAGAAAACCGTCCCACAAATATTAATTTATCAGAAATTTTAATAAACATAATCATATATAAATGACTAATACCCATTTAAAAAAAAAAAACAATGACTACAGTCATGTGTTTTAGTTTGTTACAAGTCCACTGTGTTGCCCAAGTCGTTCCAGCATTTTGACTGGGAAGTACGTTCACAACCACGGTGCAGTGAACAATTCTGTTAGCGGCAACTGCAGCAGCGTCTACTGGCAGAATCAACAGGAGAGTTCAGCATTTCCTGTTTACTTGAAGAAACAGGGATACAACAACTTCTTTGCTGGGAAATACCTTAACCAGGTAACCTGTCAGAATCTGTGATATATTAGAAAGAAAAAAAAAACTAGTGTAAATAAGATTTTTAGATCAAGGTTCTGATTAATTAAAGAAAAAAGACAATGTAGATATATAGGTGTGCATGTGTGAGTGTTTTTGTCATATGTGTGTGTGTGTGTGTGTGTGTGTGTGTGTGTGTGTGTGAGAGAGATTTTTTATGAAAAATTTACCAACATTTTTTTTTGATATATATATATCATTAGTTAGAGGTAATTCGAGATTCAGAAAAGAGTTTTCTCCCTTGGATCAATACTTACATCAGTAAAAAAAAGTCCTTCTCATGTTTCTGTTATTATATACTACTATTAATAAAATAAATGACTGAGTACATTTTAATGTTTATTTGTTACAGTATGGTAATAAACAAACTGGAGGTGTTGAACACGTCCCCCGTGGCTGGGATTGGTGGGTTGGCTTGGTGAGCAGATATTTCAGTATTTCTTGTTTTAATATCATTAATAAAAAAATAAAATTGTTATTTCTATATACTTAAGGAAGAGATGAATCAGAATAAATGTCACTAAACAATAACAGAAACACTCACTCAGGTAAAAAAAAGTTTCAACTATCAAATTTAAACATTTTATTTCTTTAGAACATCCAATATATATATTTTTTATTTTATATAATTTAACTGAACTCATCTAAAATGTCCAAGGAACAAAGAACTGAAATTTTTTTTTTTTTTTTTTTTTTTTTTAAATAAAAAATAATATAATATATACATAAATTAAATATAGAGTTCTGTTTTCTGTTTTTCTGTTCATGTGTTGTTATAAATGATTAAATGAATTCATTTCAGGTTGGTAACTCGAAATATTATGACTACCATTTGTCCGTGAATGGAACAGATGAAAAACATGGACATAACTACAAGACAGACTACCTTACTGACATCATTGTAAATAGTAACCCACTGTTTTTTGTGTAATCTTCTTTTTTTCTGTGAAAAAAAAAAATAATTTTCAATATCATAATACATTTAACTATGTATTGTCTAATATAGTCAAATAGGTGTTTGTTTTTCTTTCTGCTTAAAAGAAGATGTATATTTATTTGACACATATCAAAATCTTTCAATTCACTTATATTATAGTAAATAATACAGTTGTGGTTATTTGAGAACTAAGTAGGAAGGGTTAAAATAGTGTCTTTTTAGAAAACAAATACATTTGTACATTTTCAGTGTGATTGTTTAAAACTGTTTGTTAAAAATAAAGGATAATAGGCATTTTTTTTTTTCCTTTTTATGTTTTTGTCAAACATAGAAACATAAAAGGAAATCCTGACTGATTTATACTGTTATTTTTGCAGTTATTTACTCAGAGTTTTCTAGTTTTGAACATCTCTGTTTATGAAATGACATCTTACATAAACTGAGCTTTGTCACTTCATTCGCTTACTTTATTATAAATGACATTTGACATGGAAAAATTAACACCACAGTTACATGTGTGTTTTTACAAAATGTGTTTGAACTGATTTTTCTAAATACCTCAGATATAAGCAATACTCATCATGGTTTAATATTCTGTTTTTACAGTTGTAGTTATTTATCTATTTGTTATTTTATTTGTTTGTTTGTTTGTTTATTATTTATTTTTTATTTGTTTATTTGTTTATTTATTTATTTTTTCACCATTCAGCACAGGAGAGCAGTAGACTTTTTACATCATCAGTCTGTGAAGACACCATTTTTCATGATGCTGTCCACCCCAGCATGTCACGCCCCTTTCACCCCAGCCCCTCAATATGACACGAACTTTACTGGAGAGAAAGCTCCCAGAGATGGAGTCTTTGATCTACACACAAAGGTTACTTAATAGATAGATAGATACATAGATAGATAGATAGAGAGAGAGAGAGAGAGAGAGAGAGAGAGAGAGAGAGAGAGAGAGAGAGAGAGAGAGAGAGAGAGAGAGAGAGAGAGAGAGAGAGAGAGAGAGAGAGAGAGAGAGAGAGAGAGAGAGAGAGAGAGAGAGAGAGAGATAGATAAATAAATTAAAAAATGAAATAAATCAATCAATAAATTTAATAAATATAGAATACATTTTTAAAATTCTAATAAATAGATAAATAAATTAAAAAAGATTTAAATTCAATAAATGAAATAAATATATTTAATACATTTTAAAATTCTTAAAACTACTACTACTACTACTACTAATAACAACTACAGTATAGTAGTGCTTTTTAAAATAATAACAGTTACTGCTGCTACTAAAACTACTGCAACTATTACAACTACTACTAAATAAATAAATATTTACATTATTACAAAGTTAATAATTATCAAGTATCAGGATATTTCTTACACAATGGTGATTTGAGAGACGGTATCTATTGCTAGATATATTGTTATGTTTTAATTTGCATTTCCATACAACTTTGATAAATGAGATATAGGATATTTGGAGGCAGGTAACATAATGGTTAAATTTGTTAAAATAAATCTTTTTTCCTTCATTTTTTTTTTTTGTTATAAATCTCATTATCATTAATTTTTACTAATTTCAGACTATTCCTGTAAAAAATTCAAAAAGGTTATCTGTAATATTACAACATTTTTAACTATTGCTGTCTATATGTAATGTTGGTTGTTAAAATTATCTCATCATTGGGACATTAACAGCTATTTATTTCAAACATTTGTATTAAACATTTTATTTAATTTTACAACCAATCCTTGCATTTTGTTTGGATTTTAAAGAACCCCAAAATCTGTATTTTAATTTTAATTTTAAAAGTCACCAATTAGACAGCTTCAAGAATATTAATCTGGTCTAAATTTATATAAAACATTAATTTTGTACAATAAATGTTATTTTTATTTTTATATTTTTTATTTCTTGTAGGGAAAACACTGGCTCATTGAACAGACAATAACTCCAATGCATGATGACACTGTTTCTAATATTGACAACATTTTTAGAAACCGGTAACCTGTTTTATATCTCAGTCTCTTCTTTTTTGCACTTCAAACACTCAAATCTTTGTTTTGTTTTATTCATGTTCTCTATTTAGCAATGAAATCTTGAAGTAATCTGCATTTTGTGCATGAATAGATTTATTTGTAACTTACTTTAAATGTGACGATCAAATTAATAATTGAGTAGGTGTAAGCAATCATATTTAAAGAATAGAAACAAATTAAAAATAATTTGCAAGTGGATCTACAAGTAGAATGTATTTCAGCCATTTGGAGAAATCACATATTGTATAAAAACAGAGTATAAAGAGTTTGATATTTTCAGATATCTACATGCAGAATGTATTTCAACTATTTGTACAAATCACATATTTGTATAAGAAACAAAGTATAAAGAGTTTCATATTTTCAGGTATATACAAGCAGAATATATTTCTGCTATTTGTACATATTACATACTTCTATAAGAAACAGAGTATAAGGAGTTTGATGTTTTCAGGTGGAGAACTCTTCTGTCAGTGGATGATTTAGTTGTTGATGTTGTCAGGACACTGGAGAAGAAGAAACTTTTAGAAAACACTTTCATATTCTTCTCCTCAGACAATGGTTACCATCTTGGTAAGAAAGCTACGTAATATCTGCAGAAACCAAAACATGAAAACAGTGCAGCATTTCAGAAATATTTTAAATCTTTAGACTCTGTTTTTTTTTTTGTGTTTTTAGTTTATCTGTCTTTGTGAAAGCAGAAATGAATTAAAGAATAATTGTATATATTTGTATTTCTTTGCATTTAAATATTAATAGTTGTTGAGTTGTCAAGCATGTGTTTTCAGTAATGATAATGTGAAAGACAAAAATTTAATTTTATTGCTGCCATTTAAGGGCTTGCTTTTTTCCATTAGAATCAATGTGTCTGTTTTATTAAAACCACATCTTTCTCAAACCAGTCTTGGGAATAGGAAATAACTGAAAGTGTGCATTAGAGAGTTTTTATCCAAAGACTCATTAGATTTGTAATGGACTTTTTATTGATTTTAGGTTAAAATAATAAAGATAGCACAGCTGAATGTGTGTGTTTTTTTATGTGTAATGTTTTTATTAATTTTAATAGATTTTAAAATGTGTGTGTGTGTGTGTGTTTGTGTTTGTATGTATAATATTTTTATTAATTTTTAATAGATTTTATAATGTGTGTGTCTGTGTTATGTATTTATGTACGGATGTAATTTATTATTTTATTTTTTGACAGGTCAGTTCTCTCTACCCTATGACAAGCGACAGTTGTACGAGTTTGACATTCGGGTTCCTCTCATGGTTCGTGGACCAGGTATACAGAAAAATCTGAAAAGTTCTGTAAGTACAAACTGTTCACCTGTCATCTTGTGATTAACTCTTCTACCTAAAATCAACATTTTTAAACCTCATGTTTTAAATTTCCATTACTGGACAAGGTATCCTAAAGTATTCAACTGACTGTTATAATGCCAAGGAGATTATTTTTGTAATGACTTTCTGATATAGTTTTTTTGACAAACAGATTGATATGGTTTCTAAGGCATAAATGTTGTTTTGGGTTTTTTTTTCTTCTGACAAATAGATATTAGAACAAAAATAAATAGACTGCAATATTTGTTTTATGAAGCATTATAATCAAAGAAATAACTGCAATCATTATTTTATTTACTGAAATATTATAATCAAATAAATAAATGTTCCAATGTTTTTGAAAAACATTTTGTTTCCAGGCTGTTGTACTGAACATCGACCTAGCACCGACATTTTTGGATCTTGCAGGAGTGAGTGTGCCGAGCGACATTGACGGGATGTCCATGAAAAAACTTTTACTTTCCTCAGAGAAAGTCACTGAGGAACACAGTCGATCTTTTCTAGTGGAACACTATGGTGAACATCATGACACAGTTAAACAGTGTCCACAGTTCAAGAACCAAGGAATGGCTGTATGTTTTTTTACTTTTGTAAATGTCCACGATAACTGTTGCATGTTTTTATCATGAACTGACACACGTGTGAAATATGTATTTTAACATTTCAAATTTGGAAACAGGTTAAATAATTACCTGTGAATTTTGATTTTTTAAAGTAATTTCTCCTTATAAAATTACTCTATATACTAATCCATAATTTCCAAAAAAATGTGAATAATTTAAATCAGATTTAAATAAAATTGGTTGTAAAGGAAAAATGTGTATCTGTCAAAAAACTCTACATATTATATTCCTTTCTTAGATTTCAGTTTGTTAAAATGTTTTACTTAAATACAATTAAAATACTGAAATGACACATTTATTTATTTATTTATTTATTAATTTATCTTTTTTATTTATTTTATTTTTTTTAGAACTGTGATAATCATTGTGTTTGCGAAGATTCCTGGAATAATACTTATATTTGTCTTCGGAAAACAAGTTTAGAAGGTTTAGAAGTTTACAAATTTTGTCAGTTGAAAGATGCTCAGGTATGTCATGTTATATTTGTGTGGAAGTATGTGGTATTTGTTTTAGTTAGGAATTGTATTTAATGTTTTATTTGCAGATATTTGCTTTTTAGCAGGCTTTGTCATTAATTATATGCCTTTTATTTACATTTCCTCCTGTTTGTTAAACTGTTTTATTTTATCCCCAGGTTAAATAAACAATGCTGGTAACTTAAAATTGTTTCATTCAGCTTACAACTAACAAATATATATTTTTTTTTTTTTTTTTCCCAAGCCCATCAGGGAATAAACAACTTGGCTCAAGTGTTCAGGTTGATTTCTCCTGCTAAGATTATACTGTCAGGCCAGATTTCATTTTTAAAGGTGGAACTGAATTTATTATTTGAAAGTGGATATTATCTGAAAGATTGTCCTGTTCTCGTTCAGTGTGCTGGAGAATCCAGTTTAGGTGTCATCTACCTGTTTTTTCAACATTGTGTGGTCTGAACCCCCCCGTAGCTGTGAAAGATACTCCTGTGTTCTGGGAAAAGTAAAAAATCTGATACTGCTACATTTGCATCTGTCACATTTCTCTAAAGTTCTTTTTTAACTTTTCTATTTAACAAAATATAAACTTACAAACTAGTAAACATGTTTCTATAACAAGACTACATTAGCATAAAATAGCTGTTTTTTGTATTAATATATTTTAAAATTTTATTAAATAATTTTTTCATTATTCATATTTTATCAAACTGTAAATATATATCTAAACAAATATTTACCTACTGGTGATATTATAAGAGATTTTTTAATATTATTTTGCTTAAAAAAATAAAAAAAATAAATGAAATAATTATTATTAATATATTATTAGAAACTTGACTTGTAATATTTATTTCAGTATATCAGAACTTAGTGGAAATATTTGACCTACAATCTTTATTTATATTCTATTTGCTTTCTGAATTTAATGGAAATATATAATTAGAATATTAATTTGTAATATTTATTTCAAAATTTAGTGGAAATATTGGACTAGAATCTTGATTTATATTTTATTTTGTTTTCTGAATTTTGTGGAAATATATTACTAGAATCTTGATTTATATTTTATTTTGTTTTCAAAATTTTGTGGAAATATATGACTATAATCTTTATATTTTATTTTATTTGTTATCAGAATTTTATGGAAATATAAGACTAGAATTTTGATTTATATTTTATTTGTTTCATGAATTTTGTAGAAATATATGACTAGAATCTAGATTTATATTTTATTTCAGAAATTTGTGGAGCTGTATGATTTGCTGGTTGATCCTCTGGAAATAATGAACATTGCTAAAACAGCAGATCATCATCTTGTCAATGCACTTAGTGAAGAGTTGTCTTTCTTGTCTACTTGTAGTGGAAATTCCTGTCACAAATATCTGTATATTCATAATGTCTAGAAATCTTTATCTAGTTGCTTCGAAATTCCAGTCACTCATATCTGTCTATTCATACTGTCTAAAAATCTTTATCTAGTTGTTTAGAAATTCCTGTCACAAGTATCTGTCTGTTCATTCTGTCTAGAAATCTTTATCTAGTTGCTTAGAAATTCCTGTCACTCATATCTGTCTATTCATACTGTCTAGAAATCTTTATCCTGTTGTTTTGTACCCAATACCAGAGTCAACATAATTCAGGACCGCTGAATTTACAATTCAGTATTAGAATAATTAGAAAATCTTTGAATTGTGAAAGCCAGAAAGTTTATTGAAAGACATTTTTCTATATTCAATTTTCCATCTTTTCCTTATTAAATAAATAAATAATTTAAAAAATAGCATATAATAAAATAAAAATAATAATTAATAAATAAATAAATAAATAAAATATAATAAATATAATAATTAATAAATATAAATAAAATAATAATAAAATAAATAAATAAATAATAATAATAATTATTCTTACAATAATAGTAATTTACATTTGTTCATACTGCTAATTTTTGAAACAAATACATTAGCTGTTCTTTATTAATATTTTATAAACATTCTTTTGAATACAGCTAAATTTGTCTGGTTGGCACATAAAGACATCTTTATCAAAGTTACTTAAACATTTAAAGATGGAAAACACTTTTATAAACAAAGAAACCAAAAATATTACATTTTATTTTATGCCAGGAAATCCACTGAGTAATTCAATAATTTTACTTCAACTTTGTTTAAGGCAGCATCCTAATTCAGATCCAGTGAGAGATATTTAACTTGGATCTGTTCAGTTTACAACTGTTCTGCAGGACATATTTTATAGATACTTTTGTTCTGTGTAAGTTTGTCCCAGCTTTATTATGCTCCACAGTTTGTTATTGTATTACTTAATTTATTAATGTAATATTTAATTAAATGTGACCATCATAGTAGGTAAGAAAGTTACTGTAAATAGTGATGTGTAAATATTGATGTGTATATATTGAATTTTTTTTAAAGTAACAACAACAAAAAAATGTTTATGAGCAGAAAATTACTTCATGAAAGAAACCACGTAAAATGCTAAAGTAGCTTTTTCATGTCTTTACAGAAACACACACACACACACACACACACAGACATACACATAACATGTTTATTTTTAAATATATATAATGACTTATAAGTGAAAATATTTTATACTGATTCATTTTGTATTCCACTCTGATATTATGTTTAGAACCAGTGGGATCAGTATTTTATGTTTTTAACACAATTTTTGTATTTTTATATTTCTACACAAATTTACTTGACTTGTCCACATACTTGTCCATTTACTTTGAAGCATTAAACTTTTTATATATATACAAAATATACATCAGAAGATATATTTAAATAAAAATTATCATCTCAGATGTTTTGTAATTTATTTTTACTTTATCATCTGGAGTTCACAGGAAAAATCCAACTCAGTGAAGGCACTGTTTTATAAATATTTGACATGTAATTTTTATCTATAGTAAATTGTGTTACAAAACAGTAGTTTTATTGGACAGTTTTAAGTTAGAATTATGTAAAATTTGGCTTTGGATTAGAGAATTTTCATCCAGTATAACAGATCCCAGCTTGTTTTTAAAAAAAAAATGTGATTAAAAAAAATATATATATATATAAATAAATAAATAAATTAATAAATTAAAAATTAAAACGTTATTAAATAAAACTTAAGTCTGTAAAAATGTTATTGTTTATTTTTTTCAACGAAAATTGTACATGTCCATGAAAACAAGAAATGATTTGAAACAAGTGTTATGTACATCAACATCATAAAGACAATCACATCCAAGTGCTACCTGCATCGGCTACAACAACCTTTGTGAAAATTTTAAAATCTGAGATATATAAATATATAAAATAAAACAAGTAAAACCTATGATTTAACTTGTAGCAGTAATTTTACAAGGACTTGAATGTGAAATGACTACCATAAAATAATGTAAAAAGTGATTTCAATGCTACGAGAAATAGAAAAATAAGAGATATTTATTAAATTAAACACCAAGAAATGAAATGAGAAATAGTAGAGAGATTATCATAATTAAAAAAAAAAAATTTTATTTTGAACATGGTGTTTAGCCAGTTAAAATAAATTATCTTTCAATTATTCAGAATATTTATTTATAAATTTATTTTGTAGGTGTGTATGTAAAAATAAAAATTAAAAATATATATGTATTAATTTTACTTATTTATATTTGCATTTTTTATAGTTTTCAGTAAAGGATAATGATTTCAAAATAAAAACTAATTTCTATCATGACTAAACGTTATTTAAATATGCTTTAAAAGCCACTGACATGATGCTATCTTATAATATTAGTGGTAATCAAAAGATATGGTTACAAAACAAAATAAATGTGGATTTTTTTTTTTCAACAAAAAATCCCAGTGAATCAGTTAATACATGCATTGTGATGAACTGTTGGTGACAATCATAAAAATGTATTTTAAAATTAATTAATGATCGTAAAACAGTCCAGGCTTAAAGTAATGGAACAAAGATATGCAGACATGCAGGTAGCACTCTTTTTTTTTTTTCATCAGTATATCAACAAACTATTTCTATAACTTGCATAACTAACTTCACACTTAGATAATGCAAGAGTATTATGACTAGAACATATTAAAACAAGTACTGGTCTTACAAACACTCTCCAGATGAACCACCAAGAAAGTGAACACTACAGATATACAAAGAAATATAATGTGTAGATTAGATAACAAATTTTTTTTTTTTAAATGGAAAATAAACATTTCCAACAATAGGATTCATGACTGAGATGGAAAAAAAAATCTGAAATAAATATCTGTACGAAAGTAGTATTTAAATACACGTTCTTTTAAATGAAATCTATGATATACTAGGAATCAACTAATTATGATAAGTTACCATGTAGAAAATTTTGTGAACTAATGAATTGTTCTTGTCAGAAAACATTTTTTAAACTCTGATCTAATAACCTACAACAGTATTATTTTGAGGCTTAAGTACTTCATGCAAATCTTCAACTGAAAAAAAAAAAAAAAAAACGATTGCTTAGAACCATCATGTTTACCTCTGTTTAAAAACAGAGGAATACTTTCAGATTAGCTAAACTAAAAACAGTAATGCTTCGTGAACGACTTAACTGAGAAAGCAGGTAAAAATGTAAGTGATTGTTCTGCTTCGAATATAATGATGAAAATAAATAATGGCCCTGAACAGTGTTTGTATGACCACTAATAATACTTTACACTGGGATGGCCACACAACACAACCACACAAACAAACTCAAGTCTAAAGCTATAGGTATCACAAGAATAACCATTTGTACAAGAGTGTTTTTAATTTTAACTGAAAGCTTAACGAACTTGCCACATCAAAACTTAAAATACTGATTTTTTTTTCAGTTTTTGCTTTAATTATTATAATTTTTTTTTTTTTTACGTTTTTCACCTCTCCGTTCAAAACTGACTTCTTTTCCCATATCAAAAATTAATTTTAATAAATTTGTTTCAGCAATATCTGAAACATGTATCAAAGTAATATGTAAAATATTATATTAACAATTTTGTTAATGATTTTCAAAACTATTTCACCGTTTGTCGTCATATTTAAAACAACTTTGAAATTCTCTGCTGTTTTATCATGAAAAGTAGCAAATAGTAAATTATAAAAGATGCTTATTCAGGAAGACCCAATGTCAGGTTTTTTAACCTAACTTTAAACCAAGAATACTGGTACTTGTCAAAAATAAAAAAAACTTTTTTCAGTAACACTACATCGATGTCATGAAATGCGTTTCTTTGAAAAGTGTAAATAACAATTTATATATGAAGGAAATCTTACAGTTATTGTATTCACTTTAGATAATGTTCAGTTATTTTACACATATATATTGTTCCATTTATCCTGTTTTTAATATGAAATTTACATTTCAGCAAAACAGTTAGGTTAAAAGTTTACAACTGAGAATAGAATAAAATATAATTTTTATAAAATGTAGTTAAAAAAAAGAGGATTTTTTCCTATTAATAATATTACAATTGACAAAACTGATTTTTCAAAACTATTTAAATAGACCGTATTTCCAGTATTTAAGAACAGAAAGCTTGTTTAATTAAAAAAAAAAAAAAAAAAAACTTTAAAGAAACAAAGAGTATTCTTTAAAACTATTTAAAAAGATCAAATTATTTTTTTAAAAACAGAAAGTTTATTTTATAAAGTTACATTTAAAACATGTCTTCTTAGATTATTGTTATTCTTTGGTTAGTGTTTTCACTACAAACAGGATTAAAAAACAGAAAATTCAGAGATGTTTAAACGAACCAGCATCGAGTAACAGAGAAAACTGTATTACAGCCTCTGCCTGCCTGCGTCTGTTAACTTGGCACTATCACTTACACGAAGTAAAAACACAAATAAATTATACAAACAAAGGTTATAAAAAAAACACGCAGATGAACAGTTGTAGGTGAAATAATTCTCGTTTTCAATCATTGCAAATGATCACAAAACACAAAATACAATGATTGTCAAAATGAAACTGACGAAAAAAAAAGTGACGAATACTGAAGAGATCCAAACTGGAGAATAATGTATAGAAAAAAAAAAAAAAATATATATATATATTTTTTTTTTAATGAATTGTTTTTTTGTTGTTGTTTTTTTCAGTGGAAAATCATATTTTATATCCAGAAATTTTATCACTATTTAAAAATGTGACTGAAAAATCACATGAGCAAAAAATTTTAAAAATTCCTTTTGTTCGCAGCTCATTTAATTAGAAAATTTTAGATTTGGGTTGTAGAAATAATTTTGAACTGATATAATGGTATATTGTCAATTTAAACAAAAAATATGTATATTTCAAAAAGTTTATGATTTAAAAAACAAAACAACACAATTCCTCATCACACACATACACACACACAGAAAAAAAAAAAATTCTTCCCAAATAATTCTTAATTATTTTGATAATTTAATAATTAATATCATTTTTTTCTCTGTCTGATTGTCAAACACTGATCTATAAAACAGATTTCTGCTCAAGTTTAATTTAATTGTGAAAACATTTAGAAAATGTAATAATTAACATCAGATGTATTTTTCCAGATTGTCATAGCAGTTTAGAATTTTCTTATCAATATTCCAACTCAGATTTGTACAGGATAATAGTGTAAACAAAGGTAATTAAATTATTATCGTTATTATGCTATTTCATTAAAACAAGAAGATTTTTCTACAGTAAGTATTCTTTGCTAAAAATAGCAATAACAAAAATGTAACAAACAAGAACTCATGTCATTAAACAAAATAAAAAAAAATAAAGTAATAAAACAAAGCAAAACAAAATAAAATAAAATAATAATTAAAAAAATAATAATAAAATAAAATAATAAAATGAAAGAAATAAAAACAAAGTTAAAGATACAGAAACATTAAAATTAACAAAATAAAATACTAATATTTCACCTATTTACTTTTAAGCTGACCAATCAATTTTAAGTAGATAAAAATAAAATAAGAATTTTTCCATCAACGATTGTCTACTCTCAGTAAGTTACAATGATCTCACTCAGACTGGGTTTTTTTCATTAATACACTGTATTAAACTAGATAAATTATTATATAATTAAACTTATCTAAATGTCATATTTTAATGTACATATTCAGAAACAACAGACAACCATAAATGAACAGCAAATAGCAAAAAGAAAAAAAATCTATTTGAAGAATACACTTTTGGCAACATCTGAATAATAATTTAAATTAAGCAAATACACCTCCAAGAAGATATATTTTAAATTATGCATGTATGTTTATGATATTCAGAGACATGTATTAATCAAGCATCTCACTTAATCTGTAAACTTATAACTCCAAACAGAAACCTCCCTGAACATTAAAATCACAATGGACAATTTTTATTATGCTGTCAGTATTAAATAACATCAGGTCCTTTCCCCACACAGCATTTAATGCCAACCGATTGTTTTATTAAATGTATTGTTTATTTAAGATTGCAGTGGTTCATTACAGTTAATGGTAAAAACATGATTTTTTTTTAAAAAAAATATCTGAAAGCAGATATCAAAGTTGGATGTATGAATGGAAACATTTGTTATTATCTATTTAATTCAGTGTCCAAATGTTTAACAAGCTTTATCATTTAGTCCAAAAAAAAAAAAATAGAAATGTTTGCAAGGGTGAATAATTTAAAAGCAGAGCATAGCAAATAATAAACATTTGAAATACAGAACTAATTTAATTAGTCATATCTGTTTTTTAAAATAAATCACCCCAACAACTGACTAATAATTTAAATTAAGTAAATGAAAAAAAAATTTTTTTTAATTATGCATGTATTTATGATGGAGACATGAATTAACCAACAATGTCACTTATCTAATTATTCAGCACCATTTTTTTCTTAATATTCTTCAGAAATTTTTTTTTTTTTAAATTTAAATATCAAAAATTTAATAAGTAGAATTATTAAAACTGGAATGAGATTTCAAAAGTAGAATTTTAATATCTAAAAAATAATAATAATAATGAAATAAAATCTTTGTTCTGGTTTCACTTTGTATAACATCTGAGGCAGTCTCCTAGATTTAGTCAAAACGTCCATGAAGTGAAGTTAAACTGCTAAAACAAAACACCAACAGAAAAATGCACAAGAGGAATTATTTAGTCTACATACTCCTCACATTTTAGTTGATTAATGACTGGTGAACATGTAGCACTAAAATGCTTAATCAAAAAAAAAAAAAATGACGTATCACAAAACAAACATATACAAACACTTCTCGTTTCTGACTGTTGTAAATTTACATGCAGTTCACACTCATAACAAAAGACACTCCTGCAAAACAAAAACCAAAAACACATCATCTGCCTTTTCTTAGTGTGATCTCCTTGTACAGCACAAATATCCATTTTTGTTCCTTTCTCTTTGTTCCTATCTTCATACTCTTGATATTTTCACTTTGCTTTCTTGTAATGTTATTATGCAGTTCCTCTAAGAATGAAAAGTTTATTCTTAGATTTATTATTCAGGGCTGCCATTTATACAGTGAACAGCAATGCTAATGAAAATAAATAAACAGAAACACTCAGCCAGTAATAAAATAAAGCTACAAAAAATCTTTGGCTCCTTCTACAAAAAAAAACAAAAAGAAAACGTGACCATAATGAATGCAGTGCATTGATGAGGTAAAAGATATGTCTGTTTCTAAACTCTAAATTACATCATCAACATTCACATTTAACACTTCATTTTTTTTTTTTTTAATCAAGATGACTTTTTGAAATAGCTGCTGATTAAAAAAATAGTTCTACCACTTTGGAACGACACCACACACACACACACAAACACACACACACACATAATCCTAGAAAAAAAAAGAAAAAAAAAAAAGAACGCTATTTCTACACATCACAGAGATTAGAATCTTCGTTAATGACTGAAATTTAAATACACAACTTCGAGTGCTGTTCTCGAACCCCAGTCAGAGAAAAAAAAACCCACTATGTGAAGAGATTGACTTTCAAGATCCATTCACTATAACAATCTACACCAGAGAGCAGTGGCCAGGAGAAGGATGGAGAAACATGAAGAGTGAGGAGATAAAACAATGGCTGCTGAAGTGGTGCTGTCAATGGACGGAGATTGAACAGGAGCCAGTAACAATGGAGTGAGAACGAGATAGGACAACAGAGTAGGACTTCCTGTGCTCAGCTGATGTTCCAGTCTTTCTGCCTCACTGATACAAGCCTGCACCTGTTGAAACAAACATAAACAGTTCAGATTCATAGTAATAATGTTCTATCTGAATAGATTCAGAAAATATTTCATAGTGATAATTTCCAGAAGGGACTTTTTTCTGATTGTAGATTTGAAATGTAAATTAAACTGAAGTGAAATCTTTTTATATCATTTACCATTACAAAAAAATATTTTTTTTTAGACCTATGAATACAGAATTGTCTGTTCTGTAAAATCATCTGTTACTTTAAGTAGCCTATAACAGCATTCTAAGTTTAAAACTGTCAAATGCAAAGAAGTATTCATGAACAAAAATTTTCAAAAAATCAATTCTATTTGTGGTATTAATAGAGACTTTGTGAAACAAAAACATTTTATAAAATAAGATGAAAACAACAAAGAGAAGAAGAAGAACACACGAATGACTGAATGAACATTTATTTACACCCAATCTCAAAATATATTGTCTCAAACACTGGTCAGAGGTTATGTTTTTTGTCGATTTTAAATGTTACTACTGGGTTACCTGTAAGGCTGTAGGTGACTTTTTCACAGGTGCAATGAGGACAACAAGCTCTCCTCCCACACTCAGGTAGCCAAACACATCACACTCGGCCACCATGAGGAGAGCACTGAGGTGGTCGAGGATCACTCGGACTGTCAGGCGACTGTCTCCAAGTTCCTGCTCGGCTGCGGTCACCAGGCGAGGGTCAAACAAGATCTGAAGCTGAGCAGCTGAAATAGTCACAGAATGTTTTTTAATTTTGTGTCTCTCTTAGTGTGAGAGTTCAGTAAATTTATAGTAATGTGTATTTCAATAGCAAAGTCAGTAAATATAAATAAGTATATAAAATGTGGTAATGAAATGAACAAAAACAGTTGTAAAAAAATATTTAAAAGAATATATGTGTGTTTGTGTGTGTGTACCAAACACATAGATACATACATACATATATACTAGATGACTGAAAAAAAAAAACTTCATAATAGTTATGGCAGAAAAGAAGACCATAAAGCACTGTGAAATTAATTTTCTTTTTGTAAATTTGTCAGCATTTTATTTTCCAATAACAATTCTCATTTTCTTTATTAATACTGAAATTTAAATTAGCTATAATTTCTTTAGTTGTGTGTGTATTAATATTGTACTGTAAATTCTATTTTATAAAAGGTGCAGATGCAAACACGGCTCCTAAAAATTAAAAATAAAAAGCTACTACAGGTTTTCATATGATTCAACAAGGGAGACAATTCTTACCACAGATAGGACAGCAAGCGCCTGGAGGAGTGATCCCATGACAGGACTTTGGAAGGAGCTCAGGACACTTTACTTGTGCACAAGATGATCCAACTGGAGGATCTGGAAAACAGAAATCATTCAAAATTATTAATGATAATAAAACTTTAATTGTTTAAGTAAACATTAAAAGATAACAGTATAAAAGAAAAACAGAAGAAAGGGGTTTTGGACTTGTAAAGTGACTGATATATATATGATAAAAAAATAATAATTTGTTACCTTGAGTTTAATATGATTATTTTAAAAGAATTTCACTACTGTATCTTACTGATCAGATTCATTTTAAAAAATAATATTTTAAGTAACAGCTTATTAACACTGCAAGAGACATGGATCAATTTTTTTTTTTAATTTTTTTGACAAAATTAAGGAATTAAATTACTTCAGTAAATATAAAATTCTGCCAAATGATGATTAATTTGGCTGAGAATGCCAATGAAACATGGATTTTCATAAACAACCAACAAAATTCCTAAAAAGCCTTCAGAACAAGAACACAAAGGAAGGGAAACTTCTTGAGTTATCAATTGCTGTGAGAGTACAACCATACAGCAGACAAATATAACATTTGAAGCTTGATGAAGAAAAACGATTCAGAGACTGTTTACAGAAAGATATTTTCTAAGGTAGTTTTGAACCTGTGAGGTTGCCCACTGTCCTGCATTCTCCTCTGTAGTCAACTGTAGTCCTGTCAGCCAGGGCTGCACACTCGCTGGAGTAGACTTCTCCATTGTGTCCACACACAGCTCCATCCCTCACACAGTCACTCTGCAAGTCAAGTGACATTGAAATAAACTAAAATACTCAGAACGAATGATACGTTTATGAGTACAGTAAAATTTACTGCCGCAAAAGTCACAAGAAATAAAATTAACTTTATTTTCTGTTCATTTAAAATGTGTATATAACAACATTTTTTGAACAAAATATTCACAACAGCATTTTTAAATCATTTAATCATTCATTAATCACTGTATATATAAAAATATGATTATTAAAATATTGAATCAAAGTGTAAAGAAAATCACTGGTAAAATATTAATATTTGTAAATTTAAGTTAGATATACAGGAATGAAGCTACAGATTAGTAACTGTAACTATATATGAATATACATTAATTTTCCAGTATCATTCTTCCACAGAACAAGCAGAATCATTACATTCTTAAGAAATATTCTTGGCACACAACATTTAAACTTTTACATGGAATCATACTTATATAAACAAACAATTATAATCAATTACACCATCAGGAAGGGTCCAGACAAACATGAGTAAATTGCTAAATGACAACAAACAACAAAGACAGAACCATTTGTTCTACAGAGTTAACACTGACCACACAGTGACCGCGATACAGAAGAGTTCTGTTGTTGGAAAAGAGGCTGCAGCTGTTGGAGAATTCCTCATCCTGGGTGTCACACACAGTGTTGTGTTGATGACGATTGCATTCGATGCTGTCACGATACACCGAAACTGAAAACAATACTAAACTGTAGTAACTGCTGCTTTAATATCACTCACGTGGGTTTGTTCTGACTGTCTTTGCAGCTTTTTGATTTATTAGTAGTAGTAGTAGTAAGAGTGATTGTAGAAGTAGTAGTAGTAGTAGTAGTAGTTGTAACAGTAGTAGTAGCATAAGATGTAGTAGTTAAACATTTTGCTTATGAATTTAAAAAAAAAAAAAAATTCCAGGTTCTATTAGGAATAATAAATTAATTTGATTAAACAGTGTTTCTTGTTATATTCTTAAATAAATTTAATCCAGTAAAGCATATTATAGGCTATCTTTAATACTTTCAAATTACTTTCTTTTTTGTAAAGTCAAACATATTTTGATAAAAAAAAATCCTGAAATAATATTTTGTACTTACTCACTGTTTTAATGATCATAAGAAAAGAGATTTATAACATTAATTATTGTTTTAAACAGTCGATTAAAAAATTTCAACAAGTGAAAAGACAAATATCAAGACAGTACTTACCACATTCATACTGAGGGCAACTCTTACCAACAGGTAAAGTCAGACACACCTGGTGACGAGGAACACACCTAAATAAAAACATTTCATTAAATATTTAGTTTTTAATTTACTTTTTAAAAGTCATTCCTTTTTTAACTCTTCTTTTTTTCTTTTCTTCCTTCTCTCCCTTTAATTTCAATTCCCTCTTTTTATTCTGGACATTTCTAGTGTATTTGTTTTGGGTTTACATTTACTTGATTGTCTTAAGGGTTTTTCAATTTATTATCAGTAGCAGTAGTAATAGTAGTAAAAGTGACAGTACTAGTAGAAGTAGTAGTAGTAGTAGTGATGGTAACATTAGAAGCTGTAGTTAAATGTATACCACATAATGAATTTAAAAATAAATTTATTCCAGTTCAAGTATGATGTCATGTATTATAATTTTATATATAAAAAAATAGTTTTTATTAAACAAGTAAAAATCGAGATACTACAAAATTCTGTCTGTTAAAACCTGGTCTCTGGTTTTAAATTCTGTTTTGACATGTACCTTGTTCCTGAATGACAATTCATGGTTTCTGCAAGGATCAATAGAGTTGCATGCTCCTTGAACAGTTCTTCCTTCAAAACCTGCACACCTATGAAAAAAAAAAAAAACAACTAAAAATCATACATTTACTTTATTTGTTATCACATTCCAAATTCTTTTCACTATTGAAAATCAGTGAATGAAATATTTATTACACAATGTCTGCAATAGATGGAGTTTCTTGAAACTGATTTTGAACAGACAGAAGAAAAATAAAAAAGAGAATGTGACTTACTTTGCAAAGCAGTAATTAGGATATGTTTTCCCATTGGCTCCACAAACAGGTACATAGCTAGAGGGACAAGTTCCTGGCCCAATTCCTGAAAGTAACAATAACAGTAATAATAATAAGAAGAAGAAGAAGAAGAAGAAGAAGAAGAAGAAGAAGAAGAACTGCAGTAGTAATAATGATGATATTGATAATGATAATAATAATAATATTAATAATAATCATAATCATAATAACAATAATGAAGAAGAATAATAAGAAAAAAAAATTGCAAATGATAGTAGTTGTAATAATAAAATCAGAATAATCATAATGATGATTTAAAAATTACATTCTAGAGTTTGACAGTTAATAAAAATACTAATAGCAGCAATAATAATAATAATAAAAGAAATAAGAATATATTATTATTAACAAACACTAAACTTCCATATTTATGTCTGTATTCACATTTAACAGACATTAAATAAGTTTTCTTTTAGTCAGGTTATTATAAATTAAAATCAGTCTCAGTTTAAAAAAATAATATTACTGCAGGGCATGGACTATAAAACTTAAATTATTACTGAACATTTTATCATTTAAGGATTAATTATTACTGCCAATGGCAAATAAAATACAGTTCAGTGAGCTTAATTTAATTATTTGTCACATTATTGTAACTGATGCAGTTTAATTAGCAGAAAATGTAAAAACAAAATCAACATAAATTTTTTATTTTTCAATTTGTATGTTTTTAATGTAAGAATTAATAACTTAAAGAGATGAACAGTTAGTTTTAAAAGAATACAACATAAAAAGAGAGAATCAAAGGTACAATCTTAATTATTATTATTATTTACTTTAAAATCATTTTATTGCTATGAATATAAAAAAAACTATTTAAAATAAAAAATAGTTTGAAAAACCAGTAAGTTAATAAATTAAAACAAAAAAATCAGATAAAAGGAAAGAAAGAAAACAACTGATATATTTACAGTTTTTAAATTTAAAACTGTGCAATGAGATCACTAGTAAGAATTAACAAATTCAAAAAAATAAACAGAGTTAAAATGAGACAAAAGGAAGGCAAGAACTTGCCTGAGCCGTGACCACTTGACAGTGCAGTTTGGAAAGGACAAGTCTGCTGTATACAAATCAGCTCTCCAGAGTAACAGATACATGGCTTCCCATCAACTGGAAACTGAACTCCATGTTCTGTCAAATAATTTTATAAAAATCAAGAATAAAAACTTCACAAATTGTGACTGAGGTATCGTAGTCTAATTATCAGTTTATTTACAATCATAGTAACATATATAATAAGATTTAAGGTAAAGTTCTATACACTGGAAAAAGAATATGCATACAAAATATGTTCTGACAGTAATGATAGGCTTTCAAAATAAACATTAATTTTAAAAAATAAAAGATTATTTTTGCTATAATTTAAAAAAAATCAGTCTGACAAGATTAATAAAAATCTTGCAAACATTCCAGAAATAAATAACACAGCTACTGAGATTCATGTAAGTTTCTTTTTTTATGTAAATGATAGGAGTAACATAACTTAAAAATGGGTTATTCATTTGAATTGTTAAAAAGAACTACATAAAAATGATCTAAATGTTTATCTATCAATCTAAATACCTACTTATACAAATGCATACATATATATATACATACATATATACATACACACACACACACAAATATGGTGAATGTTGTACAAAGAGATTTTTGTACACAAATCCACGTTTATGCTATCCAGTTTAACTAAACGTGTATTAAACATGTGTAAATACGATGATAACAAGATGTGTGTGACATATGAAGTCATACTGCACCTTTCCTGTGGCCGGTGCCGATGTTGCAGTGTCTGCGTTCCACGCAGGGCAGGGGGAGCAGTTCTCTATCTTACTTCTGTGACTGCAGTGACAACTCTTGTAGCACTCCTTCTTCTTCTGCATGACCTGCGAGTCAGGGATTCGAACATAGGCACCATGGGGCACCAGGAACGTGGACCCCTCACCCAGCTTACAGGCTGCAAAAAATACAAGTCACAGTGATGAGAAGATAGGTTTTGAAAGCTTACAGGCTGCAAAAATACAAGTCACAGTGACGAGAAGATAGATTTTGAAAGCTTACAGGCTGCAAAAATACAAGTCACAGTGATGAGAAGATAGATTTTGAAAGCTTACAGGCTGCAAAAATACAAGTCACAGTGATGAGAAGATAGATTTTGAAAGCTTACAGGCTGCAAAAATACAAGTCACAGTGAGGAGAAGATAAGTTTTGAAAGCTTACAGGCTGCAAAAAATACAAGTCACAGTGACGAGAAGATAAGTTTTGAAAGCTTACAGGCTGCAAAAATACA
Source organism: Chrysomallon squamiferum (assembly GCA_012295275.1). Classification (NCBI taxonomy): domain Eukaryota; kingdom Metazoa; phylum Mollusca; class Gastropoda; order Neomphalida; family Peltospiridae; genus Chrysomallon; species Chrysomallon squamiferum. The sequence continues at coordinate 25,896,449 of CM022673.1, read as the reverse complement.
AGTCACAGTGACGAGAAGATAGGTTTTGAAAGTTATCAGTGATGTGTAGCTTTTTGAGGTTATTTTTTTACAATTCTAGTTTATTTAGTTAACAATTTATATGTAATTTCATTTGTATTACTGTTTTTAATAAATAAGTTAAAAAGCACTAAGTGGGAAAGAAAACATAAAATTATCATCTTGCCACGCATTATTCCTCAATTCAACACTGATAATTAAGCTAAAGCTCATTCCCATTTGAATTAGAAACTTATAAACAAAACTGAAAATTTGCTATAGGGAGACATTTCTAATAATGATTTTTCGAAATATAAGATTCTGTTAAAAAAACTTATGGTGCATATTAGACAAGATGTCAGTGTTTACACACCTGCTTTACAAATGTGTGGTAAACACTTGTGTTTGTGTTTGCACTTGCGACGTCGAATCTGACAGATCTTTCCTGGCTCGCATGGATTAGGGTGACACGGATTGGTTACCTCAGATTTGTGATCCTCACTCGAACTTTTACCTACAAAATAACAGTAATAATAATAATAACTAATAATAATAATAATAGTAACAATAGTAACAATAACTAATAATAACAATAATAATAATAATAACAACAATAACTAATAATAATGACACTAATAATAATAACAACAATAACTAATAATAAAAATAATATCAATAATAATAATAACAGCAATAAGAAATAATAATAATAATAATAATAATAACAATAACTAATAATAATAATAATGATAATAATAACAACAATAACTAATAATAATAATAATAAAAACACAATAATAGTACTAAAACCTGAATTATAAACATAAAAAGTATTCAGCAATGCAAATACTTTGAATTAAAGTACATGCAAATTAAAAATCTATTTTTTTATATGAAAACTCAGCATTTTTCTTTGCATTAAAAGTATTTATAAACTAAAAGACACAAAATATGTGATACAACCATTTACAAAGGATAAAGATAAGGTCAAAAAAATTACTTATAAACCATAGTATTATTCTTAAACTAAAATTCTGTGAGCCTTTTTTTCTCTACATACACCCAACGAATATCTACCTACATAAACAAACAAACAGCTAAAGTGAAATGAAAGGATTACAACTGGTTTGAGAATGGTTTACATCTACACTAAATAATCAAATCTATTTCTTTTCTGTTGTCCTGCATTGTGTGAAACAGTAACATGTACTCACTGAGGTATTTGAACACAGCTATGCAGGCCCCTGGTTCAGATCTCTTTGGCAGAGGGTTGCAGAGTTTGGGCACTGACTGGTCCCCAGTGAGTCGCGAAGTGTCCACACACTTGTTTAAGATGTAGATGCAGTCTTCTCTACAACAACATCAAAACATTTTGCGCCAAGAATTATTAACTATTACTGATGTAGATGTCTTGTGTTACAGTCAGCTAAACATTTAGCTGTGGTATTCAGGTTCATTACAGTGTAATTCTAGCAATGCTTATAACTAACTGGCTGGTGAAGCTGACAGTGTCGTGTAGACTGCCAGGAACAGAAGTTATTTTTATTTTGTTGTTACTTTTGTCTCAAAAAATCTAAACCAGGAAATGAATTAATTTTATTTTTGTTTTTAGTGGGCTTTTTTCTTAACTTTTGTCTCACAAATTCAAAATACTCAGTTAAAAAATAATATATATATATATATAAATGTAGTAAAATTTTAAATGGTGGATGCCTTTTAAACTGAAATTTTTGTTTTTAGTGGGCTTTTTTCTTAACTGGAGGAATGCATCATGTAATATATTCTAATGACTGTCTAAATTATGCATCTTGTTAAAATTCTCAGTTAAAAAAATAATATATATATATATATATATATACCCACACAAATGTGTGTGTGTGTGTGTGTGTTTGTGTGTGTATATATGGACAGTTTTTTTTTTTTTTTAGAAGAAGACATCTGAGAAGGAAGTAGAAATATTTCTGGTGTGAGTTACTCACTGGCAGATTGAGAGAGGAGTTGGTTTCCTGTGACAAGGTTTGATCTGGAGAGCACAGGCAACTGCCTTCCAAGTGTCTGGTTCACACTGACGAATATCTGCAAACAAACACAACAATGAAAGAATCTAACTTCATTTAATCACATTTAGTAAATAACATGATTAGTGCTGGTGTCTGAAATATATGTATTTTTCTATACAAATAATTATATTGTGATTTGTTATTCTAAATTCTATTAGGTTATTTAGATTAATATTATGTGGATGCTGTGTTGCTGATACTTGTGTATTTTATGCTATTAGCAGATTTATTTACTGTAAATAGAGACATTATTTTGTTGTTGTTGTTTTTGTTGCTAAAAATATTAATTTTCTTTTCTTTTCTTTTAATAAAAAATCTTTTAAATGCAAATTTATAGCATTGTGAAGGAATTATATTTTGATCCTGAATGTAAATTCCTTCAGTACTTTCTACATTCTTTTTATACCACCAAATGCAAATAAATACACATTACGTATTAAGACTGAGTTTCAGTGAAATGCCGCTAGAGTTATCTACCTTTCACGGGTATTCTCATCTGAGGCAGGTTGATCATTCCTCGCTGCCAGTGTCTGATTGTGTTCAGCGCATCCTCGTCAGCGCGACGTGTGCAACGTCGGAAATGTTCCGTGGGTCTGTTGTTGAAGTTGGAACAGAAAGACAACCCACTGCAACCCATCTTACACGGTTCTTCAACTGAAAATAAACAGCGAGAGAGAGACTTGTTAGAGCTACACCATCAAGTCCACACAATGTTTTGTAATTAGTGTTATATATATATATGAGAAGAGAAAGAGAAATCACAAAGTTACACATACAATATATATTACACGATATATATATATATATACATTCACACACACAGACACACATACAAACGCACAAACACACACACACATACATATATTATCTCAACTGTTAAAACTTGTCATTTAAAAATAATTATCTAAAATACTTCATCTACAAAACTCATTACAAACTACCATCTACATAAAACATTAATGGGTTAGATTCTACCAGAAACATCTTCTTTCTGTAAAATAAATAATTTTAAAAAACCCAGATGACTTTAAAAAATGATTTTCACTAAATACAAATAAACACGTGTAACTGTTATTCCATACATACCATCTATCAGACAGTTGTGCATGGGAGCCTCTAACGTGGTCACTGGCTGAATGTATGAACAGGAGTTCTGGAACTTTGTCCAGTGGTGTGCATAGCCTGTGCTGTACGTCTAGAAAACAAAAACAAAAATGTCTTGTAATAACAGGTATCGTGCTTCTGATCGGATTCCAATCATCATTTGCATCATCCAGACTTGTTTGCATGAAACAGAACTGTTACTGCAGCTTACCTGAGTACAGAGGTTTCTGCATCTGTTTGTCACTGCTTTTGTACAGCACAGTAGGCGAGCACTGTCAATTCCCACAGCTGTCGGTGTGCCGGTACTCGACACAGATGGTCGGATCATGAAACACTGCCAGAGAGGCTCCTAGGTAAAACAAACAATAACATGTATTCTGTGTACAGTATAAATAGAGAGAGAGAGAGAGAGAGAGAGAGAGAGAGAGAGAGAGAGAGAGAGAGAGAGAGAGAGAGAGAGAGAGAGAGAGAGAGAGAGAGAGAGAGAGAGAGAGAGAGAGAGGAAAGAAATGCAAGTAAAATATTTAATTAGAATAAAAGTCTTATTAATCATAGCATCATATTTTTTCCGGTAGATGCTCAAGAACATTAACAATTCAGTCTCTGAATGGCAAAAAGATGAAGGAGAAGATTTAAAAGAAATTTCTGTAAATAGCACAGTCATTGGATTTGTCTGATTTAAGTCTTTATTAAAACTTGGACAGAATTCTTATAAACATTCCCATGAATTTCCCACACACACATCTAAGTCTAACAACATCTAACCATCTTCTAAACAAACTCAACAAAACTTATAAACTATCAACACATAACAAACATTAACACACTAACAATAATCAGGTACCCCTGTACGCTGCAGGCAGTTCTGCCATGTTTAATTGTGTGTATAAACGACAGAAGAAACGACTCACTCTGAGATCTGGCTGACCACATGACTTGATCACCTCCTCGATAATGTCAGACTCTGACGTCAGAGTCTGCAGAGCTTTCAGACAGGTCATCCGACACTGGGAAGTCGCTGCCTTTTCACAACATGGCAAATCTGAATTGTACAGAAACACTGAGTCAGTCCACGCTTTGGAACACAACAACAACAACAACAACAACATGATGAATATAATTAAAAATAATCCAAAAGAAAATATAATACAGGAACTGAGTATATATCAGAAGGAAGGAAACACTATTGTATCAGTAATTAAGTAAGTATCAGCAGCACATTTTTATTTATATGTATGTTTGTATGTTTGTATGTATGTATGTACAGCAGTTTATTTATAACAATCTCATATCATTTATTCTGCTTGCAGAAAAACACCTTTAGTTGTTTTATTTTTTTTTAAATACAGTTTTGTTCTTTACTTCTTCATTGTTTATTTTTACCCAGATCATTTTTAGTCACAAGCTTGCTAAATAAATGGTCTGTTATTTATAGTACAATTCCAGATTGTAATAATTTTTTATCAGATCAGATATGAATAAACTAACTTTACAAAAGAAAAGAAAAATTCATATTTCACTAATAAGTAATTTCTCAACTCAAAATAATAGAATTTATAATTTTTAAAATTAGTTTTTTCTTTGATATTTAAAATATATATATATTTTAATATCTATAATATTTGTATTATATATTCTTCCACTTTTTAGTTGCTTCAGTAGAATTTTCCATTGAAAAAAAAAAAATTCACTGAACCATTTCAGCTATCATCTTAATATTCATGGGAGATAACTCTTGATAAACTATGATTAACCCAGGATTTGATACCAGTAATTTTAATTTTATTTCCTACAGCTTGAAAAAGAAGGAAAACTGTTCTTTATGAATTAAAAAAAAACAAAATCACAAAACAAAATGGCTAAAACTTTTCCCCTAGTATTTGAAAATGGCAGCAGTAAACAAAAACATTTGATTTCGGTTAAAGCGAGACTCACTTTCTTGCGGCTTGCTCGCCCTGGTTGATCTGGAAAGATTCTTCACGCAGCTGGAGACAACGTGGCTGCTGCCTCTACAGTGGTGATGTACAACATCCTTGCTGCCTGCTTTTTGACTTAGACCCGTCAGGAAATACCCGTAACAAACGACTCCACAGCTGTACGACCGAGACTGGGAGCAACACCGTCTACCTGCTAGAATGGGATAAACACAGCAAACCAGTCAGCATGGAACTTTCCAAGCATTTTCGTATTTAAAGTTTCTAGATATTCAGCACATAGTTCTTGTATGGTCATAATTAGATAAAAAAAAATAGAAACAAAAAATAATAATAATAATAATAATGATGATGATGATGATGATGATCACGATAATGATTATGATAATGATAATAATGATAATAATAATGATAACAACAACAACAAAAGAAACAAGAAAAAGAAAAGATGCACTGCACAGATTTCAAAGTCACCAATCAGTTAGCAGCAAATTTTTTTTTAATATTTACCTTCCCAAAAATAGGAAAATACATAGCATTACTGAAATGTTTGATAAACCAGTCCAGATCAGAATGTTTGTTTATGTGCAGTGAAGTTGTTGTATTATAGATCATGTATTAAATATTGTATATTACTGAACATGTATTAAATCTTGTATGTTATAGAAAATATTAAATGATATATATAAAGCACATATTAAATCTTATACGTTATAAAACATGTATTAAATTTTATATATTATTAAAAAAAACATAATAAATCTTATAAATATTATAGAACATGTATTAAATCGTGAGTATTAAAGTCAATGTATTAAATCTGAACTGCTATGACAGACTTTTGTGAAAAACAGCTTGTATTGTTTTGTCAGACTAATTAAAATGTCTACCTTTGTACTTGTGAAGACATTGGTACAGCAGATTCTCCCTGTTTACCGCACAATCTGCATCTGTGATTTCCTCTGCAGAGTGAGCCTGCACAAACACACAGTCAGGAGAATTGTAAATACATTTAACTGCATGAAACAGAAACTCCAAAAAAAAAAAGTGTTTTAAAATTGTGCTAATATATATGATAACATGACATGTTGAAATTAAGTGTGCAGTTGTGTTTATGGTTCATGTGTATGTGCTTTTATATGTTTGAGAGAGAGAGAGAGAGTGTGTGTGTGTGTGAAAAAAACTCAAATTTATAGAACTATATATTTAATATATATAATAAAAAATAAATAAAAGAAACATGTAAATTTATAATTTAAAAATATATATATATATATAAAAATAATATTTGTTGAAAGGAAAGTAAAAAATAATAAAAATGAATTAGGCCTGTTAATATTTAAAAAGCAAAACTAAAAAATTCACTTTTAACATTTTTTAAACAGTAACTGATGTAAATAAAATTTTAAAATAAACAAACATACAGATCCATTTTTTTTTTATTTTATTTATAAAAGAAAAATATGGCAACCAACTCCTCTGCTCACCCCCAAAAAAAATAAAAAATAAAATTATCTTAGTTAATGAAGATAAAATAAAACAACCAACTCCTCTGCTCACCCCCCAAAAAAAAAAAAAAAAAAAAAAATTATCTTGCAGATGTTGCAGCAGTAATTACCTCAATTACTTTTAAACTTTGCCATATCTTAATCTAAACACATCTGCTTGAACCTTACTGTTATGGCTTCCACTATTCATGTCAAATTTAAAACCATTTTTCATCATGTCAGAAGTGGCATAAGAATTTCTGGTGGGGAATTTTTTTTTATTTATTTTATTTTTTCTTCTTAAAGTCAGAAACCGTACAAATTTTTTTTTTTTTTTTTTTTTTTAAATTTTCAGATTATGATTGTGTTTGTACTTTTTTCTTGTTACCATTTTTGTTTTTAGTTATTTATTATTTTCTTACTTGTTACCAAAAGTGATTTAAAAAAAAAAAGAAAGATAAACAAAAAATTCAAATACATAATAATCAGGATATTAATTAAAGTTAAAATCAGTTGCTGACATCTCTAACATGAAAAAAACTGATAGTAACGCAGCCAGAAAAAAAAAATATCTGGGAAGTTAACCAAGTCAAAATTAGAATCTGACATCTGAAATACTGATAATAATGCAAAAAGAGTCAATAATGTTAATTAAAGTTTAAAATATCTGTTGACACCTGCAACAAACAAAATCTATATTGACAGCGATAAACTAAAAATATGGAAATTAACCGAATATAAAATTATTGGTTGACATCTGAAATATCAAATCTGTACTAAAAGTCAGAAAGAATTAATTAGCAAGTTAATTAAGGTTAAAACTGCCTGCCACACCAACTGAAATACTAAAACTACACTAATAGCCACGAAGAGATAATTATGAAGTTAATTAAAGTTAAAATTACCTGTCAGCACCTGAAACACTAAATCAATACTAAAGGGAGAAAAAAAAAAAAAAAAAATGAGAGAGAAAATTAATTAAATTTAAAATTACCTGTAGACACCTGTACTGACATTGACGAGTTACTGCAGAGTTACAGCACAGTCTACCTGGCCATTGCTCAATCTGATGAAGAACTGAAAATATTCAAAATGATGGTTTCTTAACAAAAATAGTAACCACAGCGTAACTGAATTAGTTTAAATACAAAATAGATCTTTCAGGGTGGGTAATGAACTTTAATGTATTCTTAGTTGCAGAATTTTCAGTCATGTATGAATCTTCCATTCTAAATTATTTTATATCTGTTTTAAAACATAATTTTAACCCTTTCACTGCATAAATTAGAAATAGCTACAAACAAAAATTCAACAAGACCATAGCCTCTCCATAGACAGCAGTACAGACAGGGTTGATATAGTGTTAGGGTGTGTCTGGGGTGTGTCTGCTTCTTACAGATGTTTTATTTTAAAGCTGTGGGGTAAATCTGGTTTCTGAACTTAATTAAAAAAATTTTGAGTAGCTATATCCTCTTATTGCAAGGAAAGGTTTAATTATTCACTTCTTCAAGATTAATCACAATAAAATAATTTGCTTGAAGACATATTAAAATTTTAAATATTAAAAATAAAAATAAAATAAAATAAAAATAAAAATAAAAATAAAAATAAAAATAAAAATAAAAATAAAAATAAAAATAAAAAAAACAAAACAAAACAAAACAAAAAACAAAACAAAACAAAACAATGAAATGAAATAAAATAAAATAAACTCAAAAAAAAAAAAAAAATTTGAAGGAAAATACAATTATCAAACTATAAAAAAAAAAAAAAAAAAAAAAATAACTGCATGAAAAAAATGGGTATATAGGGAAGAATATTAATTTGTCAAACTGATACAAAAAATATTAAATTACATTTTACAGTTAATATTACTGTTTACATTTGAAAATTAAGATTGTCATGATTTCATGATGAATGTAATTATGATCTGACAGGCCAAATCTGCAGTTAAGATCTACCAGTCTATTATTAATTTCTATGCAAAAAAAAAAGGCAGGCACAAACTTGATTAAAACAGTCAGAAAAACCAGACATATGTTGTTTGAGAATTTAAGCAATGAAACATCAGCATAAAGAGACTCTCATACAAAAGAGTTCTACAAAATTATGTACCTTTAATGGAAAAAAAAAGAAAATAAAAAGAAAAAATTATGAAAATATTTAAATATAATAAAACAAATAAAACCCCCAAAAAAAAATGTAAAAAGAAAAATGAAAAATTACATATAGATATATATATATATATATATATACACACACAAACACACACACACACATTTGCTGATTATGTACATAATTAAAGATATAGTCTTAACTAAATAAAAATAAAAATCTATTCTTACAATACACTGTACTTTTTTGTAGCTAGGAGAATGGATAGTAGTAAACAAAAAAAAAAAAAAAATAATAAAAAAAAATGCATTTATAATAAATCTGTATTAGATCCAGCTTTGTGTGGAGAAAATGAAAATCATATTTGAAAGATTACATCATGAGCTGACTTCCACTGTACCTACCTGGGTGATTTGTCAAATGTGAAATATGTTAATTTAAAGGTCTTAAAACATTTGATTGATGAGAATAGTGGTGTGTGTTACATAAAAGATAATTTATATTAAGTGAATTTAGGAGAATGGGTTTTATTGAATTGCACTGACGTAACCCTGGTAACATTATCATACTGACACAATAAATGTAATTTCTTAATAATTTTATTTAGTAATTCAATCCTAACCAAAAAAATAATAAATTAATATTATGTTGTTTTGGGTTGTTGTTTTTTTTGGGGGGAGGAGGGGGAGGTTAATAAGAAATCAGATAATTTTAATTTAGCAATTCTACAGTGAAACAAAAAAAAATTAAATAAAATAAAAAGAAAGAAATTGATTTTTTAGAATTCCATTTAATACCAACAAAAATAATTTACACAAATAGCTTAAAATAAACCACTGCATTGATTCTTATATGAAATTGTAAAATAATGATTTTTATTTTATATTCTTTATTTTCATTGTTAAATATGTATGTATGTATGAATTAATGAATGTATAAATGTGGTGAGCATGTATGTATGTATGAAAATATGTTCATATGTATGTATGTATGTATGTATGTTCTTATGTATGTATGTATGTATGTATGTATGTTCTTATGTATGTGTACAACACATGTATGTATGCATAAAAACAACTACAAAAAAAAAAAAAAATCAATGGTAATAACTTTGAATTTCCACATTTATCCAAGCAGATAAAAAAAAAAAAAAAAAAAAAAAAAAAAAGTACGAAGCCTACAAGAGAGTTAACCCATTTGCTAATAAAGACATTAACTGTACAGTGACAATAATTCTGCCCTGTAATTACAACCTGGGTGTCATTTCTTTTATTTTTCCCATCACCGCGGAACAACAACAAAACCAGTTACAACAAAAAAACTAAAAAAACTAAAAAAAAAACTTTGTTAAATTGTTGTTTTTTTTTTTTCACTGGCTTGTGGGAAAAGCAGAAACCTGTCAGTCAAGCTTGGCAGGGGGTCCCATTCATTCCAATTGAGACATTTTTACCAAGTGGAAAAAAAAAGAAAGAAGCCGCATTCAGTGGTCCATTGACAGGCAGACCTATGTTTCTTGTTCCAGCCTGACTTGCCAGACAAGATGATTGGATTGCTGCCTGTCAGGGGAGACAAGGTAAGGGTAGGCTGCATGCTGTCAATATCTGACAAGACCTTCATACAGCATAATGGACGCTTGTCACCTGCCAACTTTTTGTCAACTTATTATATTTTTTTTCTTCTTCTTCTGTTTAAAATAGTCACAATGAAAAACTCAAAAAGATAAAGAAGAAGAAGAAGAAGAAGAAAAAGAAAAGAGAAAAAAAAATGTATGATGTTTTTCAACTTCAGACTAAATTGTATTACTTCAATAGTTAAAAGTTGCCCGAAAGTGTTCTTAAAGTCACACAAACATACATAAGTTAGTTCATATAGTTATGAAAAAATTTTTTTTTTTTTTTTTTTTTTTTATTAGAAATTTTCTGATTTATAAAAGTGAAGTTTGAATGTTATAACGATGTTAATAGATTTAAAGAAAGGTTACTTAGTTTAATTTAAATTTTTAAAATAATACTTCAGTAAAAACAAATACAATTATGATTTAATATAAAGCTTAGAAATGTGGACTTTATACAGAAAATGTGAAATTATTTAATGAAAATCACATAATTCAGATTTTAAAATTACCTTTAATAATAGTAATAATAAAAAGGAAGAAACCTTATAATCATGAGGAATTCTATTTATTTCTGTTTTATAGTTTTGATGTTACTTTTCAGTTTTCCTAACATATTTGGATATTTTAATGATATGAGTAGAAAATATTAATTTATTTAAAGAAACTTCATATAATTTAACTTCATAAAAATGCATATATTTGAGTAATAATGCATATATTTGAGTATATAAATATATATATATATATATATATATATATATATATATATATTGCTGTTTTTCTTTATTTTTTAAGTTTTTTTAAGTGAAACACAGAGAAAGGAATGTTATACTAAAATGAACAGAAAATGAAAACATATTTAAAGAAACTTTACTTAAGATTTAAACAATAAATATTTTTTAAAAAAACCATAACACCCCAAAAATTGACATCATAATAGGAAAGTACTTAATACTACTGGGACAATTTTTTTCTGTTCTGAATAAACAATAAATTTTATTTTTTCCAAAAGTTTGATTAAATTTTTATTTGTTTTAAGAAAATCGTATTGTTTTTTATATACATATTTAACTGAAAATACTGAAATTACTTTGAAACCACCAATATTATTTAACTAAAGTGTGAGATTGAGTGAGAAAGAAGCATATGAACCCACTGCCAAGGAAACCACAGACACTTTACATTATTATTATCAGCTGTCAAGCAAAAAAACACTGAAAAAAGAAAAATAAATTTAAAATTTCTTTTAATAATGAAATGTCAGGTGTCAGGTTAAACTTGGCATTTATTTATTTATATTTATTGTTTATCTTTCAAACAGCATTTTTTTTTTTTAAATAATTTTATCACTTTTTTCAGTTGTTTTTCTTATAACAGAATAAATGAAAATAAACAGGAGTATTTAAATTAAATTCATTTCTGTTCTGAGCCATTTTTTTGTTTTTCAACTACAGCTCTGAACTATCACCAGATCAATATTATAGATTTTTTCTTCTATATTTTATTATTTTCATTAAAAATTAAAATAATAATAATAAAAAATAATAATAATAATAATACATTTAGCTTTTTTATTTCTTTGGTACAATTATTATAATTTGAAACACACACACACACACACACACACACACACTCTCTCTCTCTCTCTCTCTCTCTCTCTCTCTCTCTCTCTCTTTTAAATTTAAACTTAAATATCTTCATAAAATTTAAAAATTTATTTTTATATAATGTTCAGTTAGAAAAGTCATCAGAACTTTTAAAACTAAAAAAAAAAAAAAAGAAGGTAATTCAATATATCATGTCTCCGTTTACACAATCTCTCCAACCGTGGTGCATTAATATCCAGGGTGTGGTTCGGTAATGATCTTTAGCCCTGGACACACACAAACACCTGACTTCACTTCTGCCCTGTGACAGGCCCGTATAATGTTTACCGAATTAAATAATTTATAATCCAAAGCCCTGCAACAACAATAATATGTCTGACCTCTTCACATGTGTGCACAGTGTACACACTAGCAACATGCAATCAGTTTAAACAGCCTGATTAAGACAGTGGATGCTATTGTCAGGTTTCAGCTCAGTAGGCTGTGTGGTCTGGCCTGTAGTGAGGCCAACTTGTTCCTTGTCCACACAGTTATGGCACAGTTAAGAAGTTAAAGAGTCAAAAGTGACACGAAGTACTGAAAACAATCATAAACATAAACACTGAGAAACGTCTGCTAATCCTTCTCATGGGGGTGGGGGGGAACAAAATGGTGCTTGTGTGCATTTTTTTTTTTTTTTTTTTTTCAATATGAGTGAACAATTTAATGATATCCCTTGCATGAAGGGTATGTTTTGGTTTTGGATGGCAGAAATAATCCGGGTTTTAAATTTTATACATTAAGTATCTGTTTGCCTCTTTTTTTTTTTTTTTTTTTTTTTTTTTTTTTTCTTCTTAGTTAGTATTTATTTATGTAATTTTTATTTATTTATTTATTTATTTATTTATTTATTTATTTATTTATTTATTTATTTATTTATTTATTTATTTATTTATTTATTTATTTGTTTTTTTTTTTTATGCTATTCTTAACATAATAATTAAAGACTTCAAACATTAATGTTTTAATTACAAATACTGTCTAGGACAAACAGCCAAGTATTAATGTGGATCCAGAGATGACAATATTTTTTTTTTTTTTTTTTTTTTTTTTTACAATCAGTATTTTCCCCCTTCTTTAAAGTCATTTCATTATGACAACCACCACAACAATACATCAACACACCCACTGGGAAAATAGGGACCAACCCCTTTAGCAACAGGTTACAAACTTACCATCAACACAAACCCCTAGATACACCAGAAGGACTAAAAATTTTTAACCCAGCTAAATAAATAACGCAAATTCTCTATACAAACGTTATTGTTATTGAACTTAAAACATCTACACAAAAATTACATTATTTTTCTGTTTCTTCAAATCAGCTGTCACCAGATAAGTAAACACAGATAAATATGTTGTACCTCTCAAGAGATAACAAATTTCAAAACATTGAAAAAAAAACTGTTATGTAATACCCAGTGTATTAACTGCTTAAACTTATATGACTGTTGTGCTATACCCAACAAAATAGTAATAAAAGAAAAAGAAAAAATTAAATAAAACAAATTTAAAATAAATTAATTAATTAAATTCAAATATGTATCAAATTAAATATAAATAAATAAATAAATAAATAAATAAATAATAATTCAGATTAAGTATAGTTAACAGTTCCTACAAAAATAAGGATATGCAAACTGTTCCTTGAAATGAGGATGTAATACCCAACACAACAACAAAAATAAATTTAAAGTCTGTTTGCTTAAATATCAGTAAATATTGGTGTTTAAGCAAAGCTTTCAATATAAAATATATTTTTTCATTTCAGATTATGAAACAAAATATTAATATACTTTTACTTAATAAAAAAATATGAATTTTTTCAAACAGTGTGACATGTAACTAGTTTACTCAAATAATGAAAAAAATAATAATAAAAAAAAAAAAAAAAAGAAAACCCAAAATATTATCAAGTTTTAGAAGATGATATTTAATCATTAAACAAAATAATTAATGCATACAGTACTTGTATTTTAAAATTAAATGATTCTTCCATTGTTTTGTTTTTAGCATGTTTTGAAAAAGTGTAAAAACAATTTTACTTCTGTCTCGTAAATTTTAAATTAAAAAAAAAATTAAAACTGACAGAAAAGTTTTTAATGCATAGAGGATAAATATGTTTTAATAAAACTATTGTTACATCTCTCTTATATAATATATTTTGAGAATGGATAAATATTTTACACTCTCATAAATTAAATTACACCTGAATGTGTGTGTATATATGTCTGATAGCATCACTTTATTTCAAATTATTTCATAATGTTTTACATTCGGCCAGATATCACAGTAGAAAAACAGAAAAGTTGTGTGTTTTTTGAAAAATATTTTTTCCCATCTGTTCCAGTTTTTAAAACTTTATCTTGTCCTGGAGAATTATATCTCAAACCTTTGCACTTCTTGTCTGAAAAGCAACAAGATACAGCGAACATAAACTGACATGTCACTTTTCAAATCTGAATTCATCAACTTAAATCAAGGGCAGATCCAGGCTTTTGGAAAAAAAAAGGGGGAAACCAAAACTGAGGTGTTTGTTTTCTTCAGATGTAACTTTTGTAACAAAACAAGGTTTTAAAAAGTTAGTGGGTAATATATCATGTAAGCACATCTAGGTAGCTAGAATACACTGTTTAAAATTTTATTGCATTTAATTGTAATATTTATGAATTTAATTTTTTTTTTTTTTTAAATGATGCAACAGTAATAATTTAACATTTTTTCTTCTAATTTATTAAGGGCATTTTTTTTTTTTTTTTTTTTTTTTTTTTTTGGTGGGGGTTTTGCATGTATATATGGCCTACTATCTTTTTGTTTAGTACTGATATTAAAAACAGTTATAGAAATTAATAATTTGTTATTTATAAATTAAACCAGGAAAATCACAAACTTACACTGATAAAAAAAAATATATATATATATATTTTAAACTCATTCTCCATAAAAAAAAAAATTGTTTTTTAACATTATCATCATTAAAAATTAAAAAACCCCACAAAAACAAAATACCTAACAGGAATTTTTTGTGAATTTATTTTTTATTATTTTCGTTTTTTTAGATGAACAAGAAATGCTAGATGTTTGTTTCATACCAAAAATGCTTAAATATATTTTTAGAAAATAAAGCGAAATCTGGTCTGTTAAAACGCTGCAAGCTTATTATCTCCACACAAACACACAAACACACTCACAGACTCACTCACACACTCACTCACTCGCTCGCAGCCTACCATTGTTAATTAAAGTTGAAAGAAACGCAGAACTCTCAGGTCTACCAGTATACACACGGGTCTGCACATTTATAATATTTCTCTGCCAACGTCTGACTGCTAGGAATCCCACTGCCTATTGTGTTTGCAGCATTCCCAAAGCTTTACCATCCATCAGCAGATGACATGTGCCAGTGTTTACACCAGTCTCATGAATCAGCGAGGAAAGCACCGGCACGCTGAAAATACCTTCGTCTATTGTTGTGTGCAGCACTGCCTTTTGTACAGGTCTCGCGCAAATCACCTTTCTCACACTTGGCACCTCAACTATAGACTGTGGCAGCCATTTATTTATTAACACTCAGGCTCACCTACTGACCACACCGCTATACGGTTACACAGAAAAACACACAAAGGCAGGGCGACGTTTTAACTTCAATCTCAACTTTACCTATGTGAACGTATGAAATTTCCACTTCCCAAGAATCGCATGCTCGTATCCATACACATACACATACACATAAGTTAATGTATTTATTAATTTAATAAAGTCGTTCGTTCATTCTTTCATTTATTCATAAATTCATAAATTCATTCATCCATCCATCCATGCAAATATGCATGCATGCATACATACATATATGCATATATACATACATATACATATACACACATACACAATACATACATCCACACATAAACATTTAGGCCTATATATTTATTAATTCATACATATATACACCTATATATATATATATATATAAACACACACACTTAGACACAATGATATACACATATACATGGATATATTTATACAAACTTACACACCCACACACACAAATAATAACATACATACATAAACAGCTGTGAATATCCTAAATATACTTTAAATTACTTACGTTCAAAAAGAGTTCAGAAAATATAAACGTTAATTTTAATTTGTTAACAAATTGATCAGTTATTCATTATTCAAAATCTGTTTGCTGTCTCTGAAGGTTTTATATGACAACAAATTACAGGTTCTAAATGGCAGATAAAATATAGCTAGCTCTGTAGCACAAAAATGTAGTCATTTAGAATTGTTTTTTATTTGTTTCTGTCAACATGTAAGTATTCTGAATGTTGTTTCTTGTCAATAACTTTTACTTCTAAATATTTATTGTCATGATTTATTCACTTATATTTTTTTCCTTTTACCCAAAAAATTAAAAATAAATAATTAAAAATTAAAAATTATATATAAAAATAAATAAATAAATAAATATTTCATTCATTAATTAATTAATACAGGAAATGAAAGAAAGAAAAGGACACAATAAAAAATAATGGGAAAAAATAATCTGAAAAAATGAACTAAAAAAACCCAAAATGAATAATATACATGGATAATAATAAGAATACTTCAACATGTTTTAAAAGTTACTGGCATCAGTAATGTGATGAAATTACTGAAAAATAAACTGCAGTCAATCCATGGTCTATGCTTGCCAAGCAGCAGTAAACTAATCTTTTAAATACGCTTTCCCATGGGTAGGCAAACACATTACCACAGATTTGATAAATCAGATTTTGGGGCTCTTTCTGGAACGGGAAATAACAAGAAAGAAAAAGAACAATGTAGTACAACTGCACTCACCTGATACACTTGCACTGATGCAATGCCAAAACTGCACCTGCAATGAGAAACAGTAAAAACATCTCTTGAACAGTAGTTAATCAATACTGTATGTACGTATGTGTGTATGAGTTATATATATATATATATATGGTTAGTCTTCAGTATCAGCATTATCCTGTGAAGAATGACATATTAACAGCAAGGCTCTGCCCAGCGGGTACAAAGCTGATATTTTTATCCTGCAATCCTAAGTAATACAAGAATGAAATGAAATTAGCTGTTTTATTTGTCGACTCAATACTCTTGAGAGTAGCACACTAGACAGGTTTTTTTTATTTCACTGCCACTGAAAATAAACTACACAACAAAATACAACAAAACAAGACCTTAAATAAGAACAGTTTATTTATCATTTCTTAAAAGAAAACCCATTTTCTGAACGTTTTTTCAAGATTTTTAGCCCAGCAATTTTAAATATTAAAGACTGTAACTTTCAACAGTATGTGTATGTAAATAGCAAATAATTTGTCAAAGTAAATGTACTGCCATCACAAAAGATAATATTTTTTTATCAGTGCCTGAAAAAACAGAAATGTAACCAATGTTCTTATCTTGTCACTACGTACAGTGATTGCAGGATATTTATTTATTTATTTATTACTTTCAGAGATGAAAAGAGAAATAGGTTTTTTTTGTGTGGTTTTTTTGTGATTTGCAAGCCATTTCCTGTCTTGTAAAAACCTCCTCTGATTAAATTTGAAAATGTGACTAAAGTAACATGATATTTGTTTGATTGTTATCAATGGAAAAGAGCACCATTTACAACAAGAACAAAAAAATGTGAAAATTAATTAATCATAAAACACAAACAAATACAGTGAAGTACTGAATAGTGTAATACCAAAAAAACACATACTTTATGAAATTTAAATTCAGTTTTTGAATTATGTTTTGAGTTAAATAATACAATGATGATGATGATGATAATGATATCAATAATATCAGTAATAACAATAATTTTGAAAAAAGAAAAACACAACAAATAATTTACATACAGTAGAGTAGTCCTATGAGAACTGTTTTTCAGAAATAACATGTAAAACTGACTGACTCACCAAATGTGCTGGACAGTGCTGAGCTGCTTCAAGGAGCTGTGACAGTTGTTGTGTGTCACTTGTTTTCAGTGCAATCTGCAATAGTAATAATAATAATGTAATGTAGGTATGTTATGTATGTAATGCAATGTATGTATGCAATGTAATGTGATGTGTGTAATGTATGTAATGTATGTAATGTATGTAATGTATGTAATGTATGTATGTAATGAAATGTATGTAATGTAATGTATGTAATGTATGTATGTTATGTATGTAATGTATGACATGTATGTAATGCAATGTATGTAATGTAATATATGTAATGTAATGTAATGTAATGTAGTGTAGTGTAGCGTGGAGTAGTGTAGTGTACTGTAATATAATATAATATAATATAATATAATACAATACAATACAATACAATAAAATACAGTAAAGCAGTAAAAAGAAAATTAAAATCAAATAAGGGCTCAGTACTCTGTTATAATCATGTAAAGCACTATAAAAAATCAATTTTTGTGTGTAGATATTGCTAGGCTAGCTCTAGAAAAACCTCTACCCAGGATCTACATCTTGTTGAATCTATATATAATGCTTACTAAACAAGCCAGGTATACTTTAGCATAGTAACTACCTCACATCAGTGAAACTAAGTGAGATCCAGGCTTGGTTAAACCCTGTCATGATTATCTTTATAACAACAGGTAGCGTGCACTATAATACATAATTAATACACAGTTTTGTCTCTCGCAGTATAATGTCAGCTATAGCCTTATTAATGGTTTAGTTGCTTTAATTAACAAACATCCAGTCTTGTCCATATTACATCAAGAACTTGTGTCACGTTTAGTGGAATGCGTACTGCCTAGTTCTAAAAAAAAAATGTTGTCTAGTTTAATTATTTCGTGTTTTATTAGTCAAGCCAGATCTAATCTTGTATAGATTTTTACAGCTCTAGTCCTCTGTTAACTAATTTTCACATTTCTGTTAGTTAAGCCTCATCTAGTGGTGTATAGGCGTTTCATGTCTTGTCCTGCGTTTTCTCATTTTTCACTCTGTTAGTTAAGCCAGGTGAAGTCATGTGCAGGTTTTAATCAAGATGAAATATCACGAAATACAATCTTCCATGAATCATCAGATGTATTAGTTCTGTCAAGAGAGAACAGAAGCTGTTGCATTTCGTCTTTATCATTGTCATTTCTTTTTAAAACAAATTCATGTAAATAATTAGAGGAAGAAAACGGATCGGATGGTCGTATTATGAAGAACGGTAAATGATTTCAGTGCTGAACAATAAGTTTAAAGTTTGCTTCGAAACAACCACCATTAAAAGTTATTTTAAAACAGCGGTGTATATTAGGCATAGACAATACTAGTTTAAAAAAAAATATTTTAAAATGATTAAGAAGGTGATAAAATAAAAAAAAATGCACATGTTAACATACATTTCAAAACATCAGCTCATTATTTTGGCTTTCGGGTTAGAAATAAATAAACAAAATTTAAAAAATGGTGGCAGTGAAACTTCTCGCTGGTTTTTGTTAGCAATCTGGATGACGGTTAGTTTAACAAATTATCCCAAAATTCCTTTAGGTGTGGGTTTTTGTGTGTTTAAATAACTAGAATTTTGCAAAAACAGCTGTCAAAAAAAGTAGTTAATGCTTCCATATATATATCTGTGGTTAAAGGTGAACATAACTCACAAACTAAAAATCAATGCTTTTTTTTACTGGGATAAAAAAAATCCAAACGAACAAAAAACAACTGAAGAACCATCACAACTGACAAGATTTCCATTCACATTTGATTTGTACATGAATTCATACTGAATGTAAAGAACTTTGAGAACAATTCAAAATGTCTACAACAAAACTCAACAATGGATGATGGGACCCAGAAAATTTCAGAATCTTTTCATGCCTACTCTTAGCGTAAAGCTGTTTTGTTACCAACTATGAAATGAACTTTGCTGTGTAGACCAGCAGCATGTAATTATATGTGATGTTGATTTGATCTTAACAAATGGCTTTAGTTAAACAAATCTGAAATTACTATATTTAAAAAATAATAATAATAAAAAAAAAATTAGTTAAATTCAATAAAACTGTTCAGTTTCAACAAATCCAGCTAATACATTTTTTGTGGGGTCATTTCATCATCTGTCACTCAGGTAAAACATATATATTTAAAAAAAATGACAACTTAATTTTTGACATAAACTATTAACAGCTCATTGATATTTAATGGGTTTTTTAGAGGTTGTTTCACATTAAAAACTAACAAACAGCCTTATCTTGTCCAAAATTACATATAAAGTAAACCAAAAAGTTTTAAAATTCTCCATCATTCTTTTTTCTTTTAAGAACTGCTGTATTTCATTAAAAAAAATAAAAAAAACCAAAACCCCCCAACGCACCCAAAAAAAACAATTACGGTACCATAGGTCTGTCAGACAGAATCTCTAGTGGTTTTGTACTCGAGGGAAGCAATCAATCTACTTTCGCATGTATAACATAAACTTTTCGGTAGGAAACCTATAGGCAACTTGCTAAAGCTTATTTACACAGACCTTCTGGCATTTCCATTGTTAATTGACGCGGAGGCCACAACATAAATGTTGTCATTTTTCTTCATTGCAGACAGTAGCATTTATTTATCATCATCCTTGTCAGGAAATGTTTATCTGCCAGTGGAACAGATCAAAAAGCTCAGAGTTTATCTTTCGGAGGAAAGTAAGAAATGTGAGAGGACGGTATGTGTAATTTCAGTTAGCAGTAACCTCTCACTCTGACTCTATCTCCTGCCTTTATACATATGGGATGACATGCGAGTCAGATGACAAGTTAACAAATGAGCCACCACTGTTTGTCTTTATTAATTATATTTTTTTTTTTTTTTTTTAAATGTCTCTCCTTTGCACAGATGCTAGAAATGTCATCGTAAAAATGTGAATAATGTGTCGTATTTCTTGTGTTTGTGAGTGTATGTGTGTGTGTGTATATGTTTGTTATGTTATTTGTAACGTAAAAATGGTTTATTATGTGAAGACCTTCTGTAATAAGTTCACTGAAAAATATTGCCTTTAAACCTGAACATAATTAATACAATCAATGAATTTCGTTTTGTGAAAATGATTGTTATGCAATATTGATAACACTAAATGACTATTTTTATATATGTAATACAAAAATGATATTGCTCTTTTTATATATGTGTGTTTCCATGTTAGTAGAAATATAAAAAACACAGTACAAATGTATGTAGATATAAAAATGAAACACAGTACTACTATATGTATGTGTTTGTAAGTAGATATAAAAAAGAAACACAGTACTACTATATGTATGTGTTTGTAAGTATGTAGATATAAAAAAGAAACACAGTACTACTATATGTATGTGTTTGTAATTACTGTATGTATGTGTTTGTGTGTAAGTAGATATAAAAAATGAAACACAGTACTACTATATGTATGTGTTTGTAAGTAAGTGGATATAAAAAAAAAAAACACTATATGTATGTGTTTGTATTTAAGTAGATATAAAAAAAGAAACACATGTGTATTATGTGTTTGTAGAGTATATAAAAAAAACAACACAGTACTACTATATGTATGTGTTTGTAAGTAAGTAGATACAAAAAAAAAAACACAGTACTACTATATGTATGAGTTTGTATATAAAATGAGATACAAAAATGTATGTGTTTTGTAAGAAACACAGTACTACTACATGTTACACAGTACTACAAAAAAGCCTGGGACTATCTGATTACAGGTTGTTGGTACATGCAGAAAATACATTAAATAAACAGTCATGGGCCTCACAAAACACTTGGTATATGAATGTAGATAAGATATATCCATTTATCAAACGGGAAGGCAGGATATACAAATAGTGTGACACCTGTATACAGTATAACACTAGACACACACACACACACACAGAAACACACACACACACACCTGCACTAGCCATTCAGATGGTTTCGGATATTGTATTTAAAGAGAAAAATTCAGTGGCTGATACCAGTATATATTGACACCTATGTCCGACAGCATAAAATGTGCACAGGGAAAAATTCGACTTATGTGCGGAGTACATTTTGTACAACAAATACATGAAGTAGTTTACACAAGAGCTGACAAAAACCATCTAGCATTGGAAGCCCTATAAATAAACATTTCATTTGTTAATAGGCTCCGAGTTGCTTTTTATACGTAGCCAGGCATGTAATCTGTTCTTAGCCTAACCTTTCACAGCGTATTGGAATCCTGGCCACTGATTATTATCTCCTTTTCATTGCCTACCATGAAGCATGAAGGGAACAAAAGCCACTTGAGCCCACACTTTAAGCCAGTGAATATATGTTGCAGGACAGCCGATTTAATTACTTCTAAATTGTGATGCATCATGCAATGAACACCCATTTGTCAGATTACAAACAAAAAAAAAACAGCCCAGAACAGTTGCAACAGTTCATCCGTGAAATGACCAAACCACATGCATTGCAGATATATATACAAATATATTTACACACACACATAACACATACACACACAAAATAAAAATATATATATATATATATATACATACATATATAACACACACCCACACAAAATAAAAATATATATACACACACACACACATACACACAAAATACACACACACACACACACACACACACACACACACACAGAGAGATACATATATACACCCACATACATATATATATATATATATATATATATATATAATAAAAAAGTAAAAAATACACAACTATATTTTCAGACAGAATTGATTAAAATAAAAGTATAATATCCATAAATATTCTTTTTTTTTTTTTTCAATGAAGACATTAATAATCATTCCATCCAATTTTAACTTTTCAGGCCAGATTAAAAGAAAAATAAAGATAATATATTTATTCTGGTATACTGTATTAAGTAATTTACTGAATTATTATTTATTTTCACACTTTAAATAAATTTAAAAACATCTGCCTATTGCTTTGAGGAAGTCTTACAGAAGTTTTAAAGTTCCTGGATTTTTAAAAAATGTTCAGAAATAAAAGATAATCTTTAAACTAATTTACAAAGAGAAAAAAAGAAAAAGATAATGTATATTTTATGAAAATTCTAAAATTCACTAACATGTAAACAGTAAAAAAAAACATTTTAATTAAAACATTTTAATTACAACTCAGAGTTTGATGATATTAACAAACTCTACACTGCCCAAAACTCATCAGTATAAACAAAACAACATATTTACAATCAACAACCAAAAAAAAGAGAAACCAAAGATCCACATTTTAATTAAAATGAAATTTTATTCTTTATTACACGCATAACTTATTTCTAAACTAAGATGTCAATTACAGAAAATGTAAAAAAAAATAAAAAATACTTATACTGAAAAAGAATTTGAAAACAAAAATTAAAAAGAACGTGTTGTGTTAAGCTTGCTTTCTAAATTAGCAGAAGATGTATAGCTGTGTCAATGAAGTTGATAACACTTTTAGACTGATTAATTATCTTAGTGTTGGGAGATGCAGGATAGCTCATTCTGTTCCAAAAGTCTATGTTATGTTGTATGGTTTTGTTTTATTGTTGTTGTTTGTTTGTTTGTTTCTTTCTTTCTTTGTTTTTTGTTTTGTACTGATAGGCTTTCCATAATTAACTATGCAAAGTCAAACATTTTGGAATTTCTAACACACAACATTCATCAGTTACTTGATATACGTTTCTGTTAGCAGATCCACAATCAGGACAGCCCATACCACAACATTTTGTATATATCAGTTGCAGGTTCATTTTCGAAATAAACCAAAAGCTTGCTGATAGAATATTTAAGATCAAATCATGCTAGAAAACATTTTGTCTCAGAAAGGAACAAGAAATAATTGGCTACTTTTCTCCTGATAAGCAGCAAGAGGTGTCTTTGGTTGACCTTCCCACAGACAGTAATCTATTTTTAATTCAAAACTTGACTTGAGCAGGAATTAGCACTGAAGAATCTCTAGTCAGGTATCTGAACAGACCTCAGACTGACCTTCGTATCACTGAACTGCAACCTGCTGGCTTCTACAAGGGACTAGGAACCCTGAAATACATTTAACCAATGTTGTATTCCATTACCAGACTCTAAACCTTCCCTTGTCGAACTGATATGCATACATATTAGGCTGTTTAACCTTTGCGAATGCACGGTTTAAAAGAGTTTTCGGAAATAAATGTCTTAGGATTTAATTTATAAATTAATTTATCAACATGAGAAAACAGTTTAAACCGAAAAACCCATTTTAGAAAATTAATTTTTCACGATTTTCCTGACAGTACTTGGGAAGGAAATTACAGACACGTACACCTGAGTAAATAAGCTATTTTAATTTAAATATGTCAGCAGTGAGAATATATCTCCAGTTCTTGCACTGCTCATTAGGTGTCAGTTGAACAAAACCTATATTTCTTTCTAAACTGATATTTTCCTCGATTTTAATGATTTCAACGACATAAACACAAACAAACAAATTAAAATCTGATATGGAAGGGGAAAAAAAAAAAAAAAAAATCTTATTATTATACTCCAGTACAAATATGCCACACCAATAAATAATTATAACAATAACTGCCTTTAAGAATAAAATCAATCATCATTTTGATGATTTATTGATATTTCAACAGTGAGATAAACATGAAATGAAATAAAAAAAAATTTAAAAAAAATATATAGAAAATCGTAATCTGACATGGAAGAAAAGATCTTCTTATCATTACTCCTGTGCTAATTTGGTAGACTCTGAAAAACATTAAGGTCACACGAGTCCATCTTGTGAATTGCTGAAGCCAGTGCTAACCAAGCCTGGGATCCAGACCCAGATGTTCACTGATAAGACAGCACACACACACATTTTTTTTTTTTTTTTTTTTTTTTTTCAGGTTTGAGAAAGACCATTCTAAGACAGGAAATATCAGCTTTCAAACTGGACCAAAGAAAAATATCCCCTGCCAAAGTGTTTTATTTATTGGTATTGATTCAGTGTGATAATAATAATAATAATAATACCATGATTTTGTAGATTAATACACTTCTGTAAAATAGTGTTAATACTCTGACTTGTACACTAACACCATAATTTTGTATCACAATAGTGTACCTTACAATACAATAATTTACTATGCTAATACAGTTTTGTATAATAACATTAACAGTAATATTTTGTACCATAATACTGCAATATTCTATAACTGTAATTGATATTATGATTTTACTGCATTAATATTTTTTTGTAAATTAATACTAATATTATTAATATATTTTTAATGTTAATTTGTTTTCATCTTTATAACTCTATTCTAATTTAAATCTGACCATAAAACTGAATTAATACAGCTCTATCAAAGTAGTATTTCTAAAAAAAAAAATTAATAAATAAATGTTTATCAGCAACATTAACAGTAATAAGAATCCATGATAAGTTTGCAAATCAATTTGAACAGATAAAGAAATATATAGGTTTTATTAATTGGTGATCAAGCTGGTTTTCAACCAAATATAAAACACAAAAATGTTGTTGGTGCTGAAGTATAGAAAAATGAACAGTAAATATTTTATCTGAAAAAACAAACTAACTTAATACCAATAATAGTACAGTTAAAGTCATAGTGAAAACATGAAACTTCAACAATGAAATCTTTCAGTGGCCTATGAAAGAAATAGTTAATTCTCATAACTGTATGGAGGATTTATCAGGGATAACTTTGACAAAGATCATTCCAACTAGACCATTTTGAAAAGAACATCACTGAGGAAGAATATGATTTCTTGTTCTGTTTCTTCTATGTCTAAACTCCACATGAAATGATTTTCACAAATTACAAAAATTGACAAATTTTCATATAGTTAATGGTTACACATACTGACTTATTTAGAATCTTAAAATAAATATTTATAAAAAAACAATCTAACCAGCACATTAATATACACCAACATATCCATACACTCAAATATATATGTATATGTATATATATATATATATATATATCATAGTGGAGAAATGCCATTTTTAGCTGGTCGATAATCAATTCTCAATCTTTGGGACCAGATTAACTTTTCTTCAAATCAAATCAATGTCACTGGACAGACAAATTACACCATCAGCAGAAGAATGTAAAAGCGAGAACCTGGTAACACAGACAGATCCATGGAGACTAATACAACACACTGTTTTATAAGCTACATGTGGGTACCATTCTCCTGCAGTCACATTTGCACTGAACAAACTGTTTTCTCACTTATCGCTCATTGTTTACACCACATGTTAGCACTGTTCAGGACCCCGAATAACACAAAACTAAGCCTGTTTCATGTAAAATACAAAACATATGTTTTAGCATTACTTTTCTTTAAGAATGTATTTATTAATGACTCATACAAATTGTCAATAACAAAGAGAAAATTTGCCAATGGGTACATACACGTGTCAGAAAATGAAAAATAACAAATTCTAAATTATATATATATATATATATATATATATATATATATATATAATCTTAAATAAAAAAAAAGTTTTGAATTGGTAGAGCAACACCACCATCATAATTTTATAGATATAAATGCATTGTTTCAAGACTGATAAGAAAACAAAAGACAGATTTTCTAATGTCAGAAGAGCAACAACAACAGAATGTTAAAATATTTAGCATCTAACAAAAACAATGAATTGTAACTCGCTTCTGGAAATGCATTCACCAATGTTAGAATATGTCATAAAGTTTAACCTGATAACCTGACAAACATTACTGCAATTTAAACTAGTAATTTTATAATACAGCACACATCCAGATAATAGAAGAATTCATTTGCTAGTCAAATGGTAAAAAAACTGTTTATATGAGATTAGAAAGTATTTAGTTTTATTTCTCTCTCTCAACCTGTCTTGACCTTCTTAGCTCTTACTCACTATTATAAAACAATAATCTATCCTATTAAAAATATATACTATAAAATATACACTGGCAGTTTTATAAAGTAACAACTTTTTTCTTCTCAAATGACATTTTGCCTGCAAACACTAGTACATGTGTATGCATTGTATCTCATTACAATTGAAAAATATTCCAAAATTTCTTGGGAAAGAATTTCATATGATGTGTTTTGCTATTATTGACTTAATTACAACTTTCATACCAATATATATGTCATTTGCATCGTCTCAGCAAATAATTGATCAAAATTTAAAAATTTGTTTTCTTCAGTTAAATCCTTAAAGAATTATGCTTGAAAAGATGAAGAATATCACAAACCAGTTTCTGATTATAACAATAAAATGCAAATAAACATACATCAAATTGTTGGAAAACAATTCAGTCGCTTATCATTTTCCACATTACTTATCCATGCAGTTACCTAATCATATAATTTATTACACTGGCAAGCCATAAAAAACAATAAAACAAATGATTAATGAAATAATGAGTCATCCGTAACAATTTATTTCTAGCAATATCACAATAAATCAAGCAGGGAAAATAAATAAGCTGATGAAACAATTATATATTACCCAGTCCGCTTATTTTTATTACTATAATTATGATGAAACCTAAATAGAATCCGATGACACAAATAATATATTATCCCATGTGTTTGCTTCTATATCTGCAGTCACTGTTAAATTGATGAAATTTAAATCAAATTTCATGACACAAGTAATATATTATCATATATAATTATATTCATTACAATTACCTTTATTATAACCAAGTTTCAAAAACTGAAAACAACAATATATTATTCACTATATTTGTTTTCATCACATTTGCAGTTACATTTAATATTTTAAGCTTATATAATTTAATCAATTAATAATATATAAATTAAATATGTTTATTTTTTTATTATTCACAATTACAATTATCATGAAGCTAGCATACAATTCATTATCACAATAATAGATTATCATCCAACCAGAAAATAATATTCACTGTTATCATTATTATAATGAACTTCAAATAACCAGATAAGATGTATTCCAACATATTACCCAGCATGCTTACTTGAATTGCCTCTGCAATAATTATTATAATTTTCTGTCCCATTAATGCATATAATAATACGTTGTTTACATTTGTTATTACATGAACTATTATCCTGAAACTTAAATGAAATATTAGTCCTCTGTATTGATCTGCAAGCAGTCTTATAGAATCCTATTACTGTTAGTATTGCTAATAAATACATGTTTATCTTGTTTACTGAGGTTTTCATTAAAAAAAAAAAAAACACCATTTAAATACTGTCTTTCCAAAAACTGTGCTAATTCAGTTTTATTTAAATTTGAACACAGTCATAAATATGAAATATGTTTACTTTTATTATTATGAAGCTTAAATAAAATGCACAACACAATATATTGTGATTTTTTTTTTTTTTACTACAGACACTATTACATAAAACTTAGAATAAAATACTATTACAAGGAAGCTTAAATGAAATATATGATGATGCAGTAATACATTATTATATGTGCCTGCTTTTGTTGTTAGTTACTAAAATCGGTCACCTTAAATAAAACATATTATGACACAATAATTTATTGTTAAATATGTTTACTTTTACTGTTATAACTACTTATCACAAACGTTAAATATAACTTTATGACAAATTAAAATAGAATGTTAAATATGTTTACTGTTATTGTTATAATGACTATATTAACAAATATTAAATATAACTTTATGACAAATTAAAATACAGTGTTAAGTATGTTTTATTCACAATATAATATATTATGATAAATTAAAATACAATGTTAAATGTTTACTGTTATTGTTATAACTACTATTATCACTAAAATTAAATATAACTTTATGACAAATTAAAATACAGTGCTAAGTATGTTTTATTGTTATAATTACTGTTATTCACAAACCTTAATAAAATAAAATGTTAAATCTCTTTACTTTTACTGCTGTAACTACTGTTATCCACAAATGTTAAATATAACACACACATTATGACAAATTAAAACACAGTGTTAAATATGTTAACTTTTACTGTTATAACTACTGTTATCCACAAACATTAAATATAACACACACATTATGACAAATTAAAACACAGTGTTAAATATGTTAACTTTTACTGTTATAACTACTGTTATCCACAAACATTAAATATAACACACAGATTATGACAAATTAAAACACAGTGTTAAATATGTTTACTGTTTATTACGCTGGCCATTACAACATGCTTAACACTTGACTGAGTAAACACATTTCAAACAGCGTGGATGCACTGTGAACATCCTGTCAGATGAGTGACACAGTGTTCACAGTGAGCCTGACAATGAAATAAATTTCATACAGAGAAATGTTAATTATCAAGTATTCCAAGTGACACGTACCTGCTCACAATAAAACTGACATTTCGGGTGATGTCGAATGCTGGAACAACACGAGGGACCTGAAAAATTTAAAAAAAAATTAAAAATAAAAGTTGAATAGACACCTGGTACAAGGCAGCGCAGCATGATGAAATGATTGCTTAATAATCCATTAAATATTAATAATAATAATAATAATAATAATAATAATAATAATAATAATAATAATAATAATAAAAATAATAATAATAATGATAAAAAAAAAAATAATAATAATAAAGTAATAGTAATAATAGTAATAGTAATAGTAATAATAATAGTAATAATAATAATCACTCATAATGATAATAATAATAATAGCAATAGTAATAGAAATAACAATAATAATAGTAACAATAATAGCAGCAGTAATAATAATACTACAAAAAAAGGAAATTAAATAAATATGTTACTGTCACAAGTGACACAATGAAATATATTTGTTTTTCTGTCAGAACAAGACATTTAATTAACTGAAAATATCCACACACAAAAAATTATTAAGTAACATATAATGATATATTCGTTACAGTAGCTAGCACAAATTGACATTCATGAATGCTGAACATGCCAACTGAATAAAAACAAATATTTAGTAAATTTATTTTTCTTCTTTCGACATAAGAACTGACATTCATGAATGCTGTAAATGCCCATAATTAATGCACAGTTTAGAAGTTATTAAGATACCTTTAGTCCTATCGATATAAATTATAACGTATCTCACAGTGTAGACATTTTTATTATGTTTTTCTAAAAATTAAAGTGTCGTGCAGAAAAACAAGTCTACTCCAGTAGATTTTATCAGAGTTACTTTATTTAAATTAGAATCACTCGGTGATTACTGTAAATGGTTACTGTAAATGTAACAACACTTTTTTTTTTTTTTTTTTTTTTAAATGGTGCTATAAGTAAATAAAACATTTTATCTGTCTACTTTTAGGTGTGTGTGTCAATGTTCTTGCTTAATCAGGTGATATAAAAGGATATGTTACATACATTTTGAGGTAACTGAACAAACATTTTGACACAACTGCTTCCCTCAGACTATAAGGTAACTTATACTAGGTTTCTTTGGTCGCTACACTAAAATACTTAAAGGACACAATTTAATTACCACAGATGATTTCAGATTCTGACAAAGACATTTTGGTACAAAAATTAAAATGGCAATTCTAATTTCTCATAACATTTTATTTTATGATTTATATATTTTTATTTATTTGTGGAGAGGGGGGGGCTGAACCTTGTTTAATAAAAATCAAGGAAAGTTAGGCCTACAACTTGAAATCAATGAATAAGTATAATTCGGTATTTATAATTTGAATTAAATAACACTGATATAATCTACCAGAACCGACACATTTTTCTGAATGACACTTTAAGTTCTGGAACTGCATTATAAAACTATCAAGGAGTTTCCTATGAGCAGTTTGCTATCAAGCAGTTTGTTATAATTTATATTGATAGCCCTTGAGATAGTTTAGCTTCTACGTTGTGACTTAATTCTGTAGATAACCCACAGATTCAAACAATCACCTTCCTTACTTCAGAAAAATAAACTTGCATTTCAAATTTTAACAGGAAAATGGTTATCAGAAGAAAGAGTAGTTTTTTTTACAAGAATTAATAATATAATATCAGTACACTGAGACATCTTGATACAATAAACTGCTTCATACTTAAAATTTAAATGATTTAAAAAAGAATAAAATAGAAGAGAAAAAAAGAGGGAGAGAGGGAGAGAGAAGATATCCTAAACCGTAATTTTATCACGTTTTCATTCTGAAGAAACAAAAAACAGTTTTTCCAGTTATTGGTGGCGAAAGGTAACAATACTAACGTTTTTAATATCAATACAATTTTTACAAAATTTGTTTTAACAAAACTACCATTTACAAAAACAAACAAAACAAGGTTAAAAAAAAAGAAAAGAAGGAAAGACAGAAATATAATAAATAAATGAAATTAAAATGAAGAATAATGCTAAAAATGTTGATGGTTAACGGTAAAATTATTACTGGTCAGTGACCATTCCATCCATTTCTGACACTAATCGCAGACGATGTTTTCTTCCAGATATTTTGACTGGAACGATCCTTTCCCACGAAACCTACGTGGTAGGAAATGTCCAGCTGCATGTAGCAGTATTTACCTGCTAACACAATTCATGCGAAAAGGATTACAAGAAGCAAAGCGCCTGAATCCTACCCTATTCTGTGCATACAATGATAAACAAATCCGCCATTGCGGGGAGATCAAAGAACTGCTCCGCCCGCAGTAAACAGAGAGTAAGAAAACACAAGTACACATGCTAGTTTCGATGCTGGAAACTTACCACTAGATCGAACACACAGAATTAGCACACACAGGTAGAGACAATGTAAAATCATGGTGGAATAAACAGTAGACTCCATCCGTACGCGTTCATGGTTCAAGTACAATCACAGTCGAGTCTACAGCTATCCATAGAACTCAAATACTGCAAACCACTCCATGAGCTTAACAATAGGCTATTGCTTTTAACTCCTCCGACAAGTTACTATATTTTTTTTCTCTCTCTCTTTTTTCCCCACCGTTCGTTTATTCTCCCTCGGCAGTGTCAGTCGGCTATTATTTTACAATATTATTCTTTGGCATTTGGAGTTGCACTTAATAACATGGGAAAGAGAATACCAGCGAATAAGGTGCATATGCTATTAATTACCGAACTGTAATGTTTAAATACACCGAGGAATTTAATTTTCAAAGGTACTGCACAACTATATAATATGTCCTTACAAGTGAAGTCCACAAACGAAAACGTTCTAATTCCCAACAGACCAGAGGTAATTAAGAACATACAAGCTAATACTATATGATTCGCTTATAACAAACACGCACGCACGCACGCACACACACACATATACACGTACGTGCATTTATTTCTGTGTTATATATATATTCACAAAGAAAAAACACACAAAACACATCAATATGCACACGCAGTCTAAAGTAAAAGAAAACAACCCACAATTAATGATAAAATATATGTATATATATATATATATAAAGGAAATAACTGATTACTGTCTTATAATATCAGCTTTATTTTGCCAAGGCTTGAATGCCGAAGTCTGCCTGAGCATGATAAAGCTGATATCTTAAAACAGTAACCAATTATTTCTTTTATCCTGCGGTCTTAAATAAAACAAAATTTAAATGAAATGGACTGTTTTATTTAACAACATACTGCATTCGAGTGTGGTAAATTTATTGTGAAAATCATGCATCAAATATAAAATAATTCTTAAATAACGACATTTTTTACAGTGAAAACCGATTTCAAGATCTAAACAGCAGTTAAATTATATAGAAATAACTGTGAAGAATTATATACGTAAATAACAAGTAATTTATCGAAGCAAAAATAAATCCGTCACAAAAAAAAACTATATTGTTGGACATGCACAAAAATATAGAAATTTATCTAATCCTCATATATTATTACTATTTATAGGAAAAATATATGTATATGAGTGTGTATGTTTATATGTATGTATGTATATATACACACACACACACACACACGTATAAATGTATGTAGGTATGTGTATGTGTGTGTGTGTGTGTGTGTGTGTGTATGTATGTGTGTGTGTATGTGTGTGAGTGTGTATATATATACCATATATACTGATAAGTGTATGAATGTATGTATTTATACATACATGTATATATGTGTGTGTGTCTGTATACGTATATATATAGATGTGTATGTGTTATGTGTTGTATGAAACGTTTATACAAAATCAGTATTTTTTTTTAAATTCACATATATATATATTTTTTTTTTTTGAGAATGTTTGCTTGCTTATATTCATACAACAGGTTTCATTTATAGTTCAACAAAAATACGGAGAGCTATTAAATAGAAATAACATTAAAATCCTTTTACTACCTATCCACGTAAACACACACACATACAAACCCTCTCTCTCTCTCTCTCTCTCTCTCTCTCTCTCTCTCTCTCTCTCTCTCTCTCTCTCTCTCTCTCTCTCTCTCTCTCTGTCCATGTGTTAATATACTCTTAAATTCATGATTTATCAGATTTTTTTTTTATCATGTACATTTTATTATAAAATTATTATATACGAAATTTTTAAAAGAAGAAGAAGTATGGAAGAGATCAACAAAGATTCTTCTTTGTAAAATCAGCTTTAGCAGCTTTTGAAAGTTCCTTCTTAAACAATTATTATTTTTCTTAATTAATGTTCAGCGTTACGTGTTACATGTTTGTATAACTGTCTTCTGAATTTGACACGTTCACGGTTACAATGAACGTTTTTACAACAACCTGTTATTTACAAGACGTTTGTATTTGTTATAATATGCCTCTGTGTGTACAAATTACGTGATACGAACCGATAAATAAAACGTACGAACTGCGAAGGACTTAAACATGTTTGTGTGAGTTTTTTTTGTGCTTATGAAACGTAACAAAATTTAGTAAAGTACAATTTACTACAATGCTAAAACCGACACCCCAACTGTCACACACACCCGCTGACATTTGGCAAATAGACTGTGAGACAACTAATTAAACGCGGCACGTTTAAAACGTTTTGCTTCTATTATGTGACTGTGTACCTGTCTAACAGCCAATGGGCCAATTTGTCTCGCCCAAGCCACTAACGAGCTGCTCTCTGTTTGCTCACCTTTCACACTGCTTCACATCCAAGCACCAGCTCAAAAATCTTTATTTATCAAATTCCATATTTGGCCGTCGCGTACCCCTCTTTATATATATAGTATGACTACAAACTTGGCTCGTGTTTGTTATTCTCCATTTGAAATGTCAGAATTTATGTCAGAAAAAGGCATAATTTTTTTCCCCTTCGTTTCTGTAAATGTTCCCAGTGTATCCTCAGCAAACAAAACCAGTCTTATTCGCGCATGTTTTCGAAATAACGTACATACGAAAAACCACATTGATGCACTACCCACAAAACCGTTTATTTAAACTGGACCGTGGTGATGACATAAAGATGTCTGCGAAAAGAACAAAGATGCCATTTTCGCACCTGTTCCAGGTTTTTGCATGGGATATGCAGCTTCATCGAGGATGCGTTGCCCATTTTATCTCCATAATCACAGTTTAGTCTGGAGGCACCCAACACAATAGCGTCTTTTCCTTCTGTGAAAACAAAACGCGAATATTAAAACGTTTCTTTCTTTTGCTCTCAGTATGAACATCAAACACACATACAAGAAAACAAGTCAGCAAGCATGTAGGATCAGCATTGAAGAAAGAAAGAAATAATAATCTACATGTTTACCAGTCACTTGCATAATAAAATTAAGATTTTCATGTACGGCTCTTGGAAATGTAGATGGATTTTTAAACTGCCGTGTAATATTTCCCGTTAGTTGTGTTTAAACCAGCTATCGGTTTCTTTATTACCGGTTCGTTTTCAACATAAATGTTTGGTTCGGTTTTATGAGCGGTTTTAGCAATTTGATCGGTGGGTTGCGTGAAAAAGAATCTTTGCGAGTGACAACTGTTTGCAGTGAACACCTTTTAAAAAGAAGTTTTATTGGCTGGGTTTAAAATCTTTTCAGTACTGAATATATGGATGGAATCATTTTAAAATGGAGACTGGGCGGTCTGTTTTAATGGCCGATCTAGGGTATTGAGCTGGCGGGTCACGTAATTCCGAGAGTCATGAGTGTCCACACCAGTCGATATAAAAGGACTAAGTGCTTTTGAGTCTTTTGGTAAATACTGAAGGACAAACAGAAAGCAAATCCTTGCGCGTATTAGGAAAAAAAAAAAAAAAAAAAGAAAAAAAAAAAAATTAAAAACACAAACACATTTGGCTTATGGTAGCCTTTTTTGTTCTTAAGTATTACTTAGCCGTTCAGATATTTTATTTATTATTTATTCGAAAAAGATTTTAATTATTTATTTATTTATTTATTTATTTATTGACTCATTTATTTATTTATTTATTTATTGACTCATTTATTTATTTATTTTTAATCTCATCACAATATCGTTATACAAATTAACAAAATAAATATGATTGGTATAATTAAGATGAAGACTGAAAAAAGACAGAACAGTGTGTTCCACGTGTTTTTATCTGCATTGAATGGATGGCGTGTCAAACGTCTGTTTTACCTTTGAATTGTCTCCCTTGAAAAACCTTTACATCTGACAAAAGACCATTTCGTATTTCTGAGATTATTCGTTTACTTAATGTGTTATTCTTACTTTTATTCTTTTCATCTTCTTTTTTAAAATTATTTTTCATTTCTTTCATTTTGTATATATATATCTGAACATTGTTTATTCCATATTTATTCCATGAACAACAAAAGAAGGTAAAATGTTTTTAAAAAAATCATATTTGCTAGTTGACTTTCTGTGTCACCCAGATTAATTTTAAATCGTCTCCAAATAAATGTTATTACTGTTGTGTTGTTGTTGTAATTATTGTTTCTGTTGTTGTTATTATTATTATTTTATTATTATTACTGATGGCTGTTTGTTAGATTGTTGTTGTATTGTTATTCCTCGTATTTATTTATCATTGTTATTATATTAATTACTGTTATAATCATCTTCATAAAAATGTAAATGTGTAAAGTACTGTATTAATAATAATCGACTGAATTTGATCTGTAATAAGTTTGCTTGGCTGAAGCATCATCTGTTCTAAATTTTAATTACGACAGTGGAAATTGTTAATACCACCATGTGGAGGGAATCGTCAAATATTCTCAAATTTTTAAAAACGTTTTATCACGGATTAGAGTCATGAAAAAACCTGTCATTACAAGACCAAAATAATATAAGAAACACTGAAGCTGAAAATATTCGTTAAGTACTGGTATTTTTAAAACATTATCCTGAAAAAAAAAAAAAAAAAAAAAAAATAAATAGTCTCGATGTTAATAGTCGATTATCAAATGTCAAGAAAACAAAAAATCTTATTTTTTAATGTATTTATTTGTTTATTATATTTATTTATTTATTGTTGTTGTTGTTAGTGAAGCCTTAGACTTATTCAGTTGGACATTTATTTAAATAAACGCATAGACTACACGAATATACGTCTCTTTTGTACAATTTAGTAGCACAGAGTTATCTCCCATCACCTAAAAGTAACCTATTCATAGTTACTTTTTAACATTTTAATACCATTCCCACAAAAAATTAAAATAAATATAAAATAATGAATAAATAAACAAAAATAAATCAAAAATAAAATTCTACGTTATACGCAGTTTCAGTGTTTATGAATGCTGGAAATAACTTAAAACGTAAATACGAAGTAAACTTATACTTAGAACCTAATTACGTATTCTATCTCATCTTTTATTATATTTTTAAGAAGAGATTCTTATTCAAGCGTATACCTGTAATATTATAAACTGAATAATAATAATAATAATAATAATAATAATAATAATAATAATAATAATAAATTAATAATAATAATATTGTGCAACACGTTCAAAGATAACGAAGCCATGGTTTTTCTCCCTTATTAGTTTAATAATTTACAAAACACATACATGTTTATCATGTACATCAAAATACATTGACAGCTAATTCCTTTTATCTATAGTAAACAATTATATCATCGAAAATTAGGAAGTAACAGTGATTTCAAACATTAGAAAAATAAATACATTTATATAAATTATTAA
Source organism: Chrysomallon squamiferum (assembly GCA_012295275.1). Classification (NCBI taxonomy): domain Eukaryota; kingdom Metazoa; phylum Mollusca; class Gastropoda; order Neomphalida; family Peltospiridae; genus Chrysomallon; species Chrysomallon squamiferum. The sequence continues at coordinate 25,859,442 of CM022673.1, read as the reverse complement.
TGATTTAATTAATTTTAAAAATGTTCACTGTATTATTTCTATTCCATTACTTTTATCCAGCTTTTACATTTAATTGATTTCTTGAACAAATAAACCGATATATGTATCCTCTAAGAGAATATAATATTGTAATGCTAATGGTAAGGTTTAGGTATTACAAAATGCTCGTATCACCCAACCAGTAATGTAAATAATTGGCAAATTCAGCTTTAAAATATTCTATAAAGTCATTACGAGTGTTTGCATTCTATTTTGTATGAGCCAGCAACATTAAGTTCTCACACGATGCTTAAAATCCCACTAAATTATGTCTATAATTCTTACGTTACGCCAACATTATGCAATTTATCAGATTCCCATTTACATAATTCAGTTCTGAAATCAAGCACAATTTAGCCATACAGATACAATCACCATAGAATCTCACTAACACATCATTTCAGTATTATTAGACTGATTAAGCAAAATCGAAAAAAACACCAAAAAAAAACCCGCCCCAAAACTAGAGGATTCAGGTCAGGATGAAGTTCCAGACGATGACGTCACCAGGGAATCCAGAGATCCACACTTACTAATGCGACCACTCGTTCTGTGCACACCATTCATTTGTTCACACGTATTGAGGTTTCCGTTATTGGCAGTGACTTTGATTGTAAATGCTTTAACTACTCGAGCACTCAGCTGGGCCTGAAATTAAAAGAGATTTACACATTATTCAATTACTACATAAAGTCGCGGATTGTGGTTAAGAGTTCTACTCGAAGATCTCTAATATCAGATATTCTATAACAAATCAAAATAACGTTTAGATAACTCTATACATTTATTAAATTGAAGATACTGTTTTCATAAAAACACGATCATCGATTTTAAGATATATATATGTAGTACATATCTGTTAATGGTAGATTAGATCGTCATTTTGCAATCCACTGTTATGATCAGAAATAATATATATTTTTATTTATTTATTTATTTATTCTTTTATTATTCTTTTATTTTTTTATCTTGAAATGTTTATTAAAATTTAAAAAAAATATATATATTTTTATCTTGTAAGTCATATTCACTATAACATGAACTTCATTTTTCAGTTTATCGTTCAACAAAGTTATCTGCATTTCTTCTTTTATTGACCTTAGTTTATCTGCTGCGTTACCTGTTGTTTTAATTTCACACCCTTCAGTTTGTGTTTTCTGTGATAAAAGAGGATTGAATCTAAATAGGGATACGGCTGCTTGCCCAGGTAAAAGAGATTGTCTACTTCTAATATCCGGTGGTGCCGAACACAGTTATCAAGCCTGAAAAATGAATGAAAAATTGAATACAAATTCTGTCTAAAACAATATCTACACCTCTCTCTCTCTCTCTCTCTCTCTCTCTCTCTCTCTCTCTCTCTCTCTCTATATATATATATATATATATATATATATATATATATATATGCATGTGTGTGTGTATCAAAATAAAAGGAAATGAAAAAATTCGGAAAGAAGGATAAAAGACATAATAATAACTATGCTTAGACTCACATAAAAAAAAATGACAGTAAGAATGAAAATAAAGATATATATCGTATCAGTAATTGGAAAAACTAAAAAAAGAGAAATGGAAATCATTTTTTTGTGGTAAGACTAGTAAAAAGTAAACTTGTTTATAACATTAACATTTTTAGTTTGTATTTAAAATAACTGGTATAAAAGCGATTATAATCAGTAAAGTCTTTTTTTTTAAAAACAAATGCAATCAGAATAATAATTTAAAAAACCAACAACAACAAAAGCAGAAAAGAATAAAATTAAAATAAAACAAGAGAAAAAAAAAATTGCACAAGTGTTTTAAGTACGAGACTGAATCATCAAATATTAAAATAAATATTTTAAAGAGAAGATAATTTTTTTTTTATAAACATATGTAAACATCTCATTTCTTTTTAAATTATTCTTAGTCAAAACGCACACAAATAATTAAGAATTAAAAAATGAACAAACAAACAAACAAACAAACAAATAAATAAATAAATAAATAGATAAATAAATAACAAAGGTAGATATAATTTCCAGGTTTGCACTCAATAACCGGCTGACAATATTATTGATTTTTAGGTAACTTTTACATCAGTGGTAATTAATAATTCATTTATGTTTATTCAGGACATAAATTCTTAATAATTATTATTATAATTATACATATAATTATTTTTGTACCTATATACATACATACATACATACACACGATTATTATTTATTTTTTTTTAATTTGTTGTGGTTTTTGTGTGTGCGTGCGTGCGTGCACGCGCGTCTGTTATTTGTTTAAAAAAATGAGTTTCTCTTCTTGGTAGAAACATTATAAAATCTAATTTTCTGATGACATGTTTAAAAATAAAAAAAATAAAGATAAATGTGTTTTGGTCTGTTTATGTGTGTGGGTATGTTGGTACTTTTTGTGTGCAATGTATTTTTTCCAATGAACAACTGACATGTGTATAATTCTTTTTGATAATAAATTATTATTTTGAAAAAAAAAACATAAGAAAATCAGTACGCGTATAATTGAACTTCAGCTGAAATAATTGAAAATTAAAAATCGACGTTAAAAAAACGCTATGTAAAAAGTTAAAGAGATCGATTTTTCATGTTTTTTTTTTTTTTTACAGTTACTCATGCGGCATTCTGAAAATGTATTTTTAAACTGAGTATCGCCCGATGTTATTTCCGAATCAAATAAGAATTTTTCAATACATCTATGTCAAACATATAGTGACCAGAAAAATCCCAGTCAAAACAAAATAAATTTAAAACATCAGGTGAATTTAGCTGAATAATATGTGTATCTTCTTTGTTGTTTTCTTTTTTCAAAAATGATTTTTTTTCTTCTTCTCTTCAGCTACTTATACAGTTAAAATACATAAATTCATATTTGATGCTGGGATTCGAGTTTTTGTCAACAATTTCAGTAATGTTGAAATTAAAAGAAAAATGAGTTATTAAATTTAAATTTAATTTTATAATCCTCAGCAACCATTTGTGTTAAAACATTTACACGTGTACACACACAAAATATATATATATATATATAGAGAGAGAGAGAGAGAGAGAGAGAGAGAGAGAGAGAGAGAGAGAGAGAGAGAGAGAGAGAGAGAGAGAGAGAGAGAGGTATAGGGAGATATTTAACTATGTAGGTTGGTAGGCAGGCAGGCAGGCTAGTAGGTGGGTAGGTAGATAGATAGATAGATAGACAGATAGACAGAGAGACAGAAAAACAGACAAATATACATGTAATATACATCCGATTGAAATAAAACAGTAATAACTGTATATATAAATGAATATATAAATAAAAGAAAGAAAGAAAAATGGTCGTATCAGCTGAAGGTTTTGAAAAAAAAAAAAAAAAAAAAACAAAATGGTCGTTAATTTGTATTTCAAAGTTTCTTATACATATCAATAATACCACACTTCAATACGATCGTTATTCATTAATAAACGTATAGTGGTTGACGTGACCTTGATACGTTTAGTAGCAGTCCATAGTTTGAGTGTTTAAAAACAAATAAAATGGTTCACCTGACTGATAACATCACTTTACTGGTCTGCCAGTCTTTGTACAGGAGATAGGCTCCGGTTGAACTGTCCCGTAACACAGTTTCTGCATCAGCAATGCTGAACATTATTGGTGTAGTTCTGAAAACGAAAATGTTAATTTAATAATAATAATATTTATAATAATAAGAAGAAGATTAACAACAACAACAACAGCAACAGCAACAGCACCTTAACAACATCAACAACCATAATAATAATAATAATATAAACACATGAAATAAATGAATCATTAAAAATCTCTGCAATGGAATTAGTTTTTCAGCTTACATTTTATGTTTTATTCACTAAAAACGAAAGTGTCAGAAAAAAAAAAAAACAAAAACAAAACGAGCACACAAAATGGACTCGCGTTCGTAATTGCATCGCATACAACCACTCGCAGAATTACATGTTTACACAGACACACATACACGTGTATCCGGACTGTGCATATATATACATTGTGTCTGCTTGAGTGTACATCCACACATATATTACCTTATTGATTTCGCTTCTGTGACATTATTATTCACCGTAAAGCTAGTCTTGCCGAGACAGCTTCCCATAGGTTGCTGATGTTGTTGTTGACACGTTTAAACAACTCTATATCGACCGGCTAATGTCGATGATATATTAAAAATCTAAATGCTCCAAGTTAACTAACCCATAATAATGTCTGAAATCACAGGTCTACAAGACGTGAAATGTAAAATTTTCCATTTGGGTCACGCAAGCATTTAGCCACACTGTATACTTTAATCAATATTTTACAGAAACCATGGACCCTATTATCTAATGGAAAAATTTCGTTCCTAATTCATTTCGTCTTTTTGTTTTTTAAATTGTTGTTTCTCTGTTTCTTTCTTCTACCTTTTCGCTGACGTTGTTTAAGAATCTGAATTTCTTCTTTCGTTTACTGCTCACATTCATAAAGATCGTTCAGATACAATCAGAATCGAAATTTGTTGTTTTGATTTTAATCCTGCTTTTATTTTCAAAAAGGTGACTTTTGGATATCCGTCACAGTTCCAAGGAGACAGTATTCGAATACACACTTATTCGAAAAAAAACCACCACAAATGTCTTATTTTTTAAATTAAAAAACCCACCAACACAATATGTTTTGAATAATAATCCACGGTAAATCATAGAAAATCATCAGACTGTACTGCCACAGATGTTCATCGACTGATTTTTCCCAGCACTCCAAATGTAGCAGCGTAGATGTCGCAACTTGTTTTTATGCGTTGCTAGGTAAATTCGATTAGGATTTAATCAATTCAAGATGACCCTTTATTGTTGCTCCAGAATCGCAATAATAAAACTAAATAAGGAAACATTCAAGGCAGCATAAATATTATTATTATTTTTTTTTTTTTTTCGAATATCCGGCAAACCTAGCTTATAATCTACAGTTAACAGATGGTATTGATTATCTTTCCTATAGTAATTTCTATTTTTAAAATAGAGGAAGTTGCCTCTTTTTTATCACAAAAATAGTTATAAATCATCGAAACGATTTTTTTTTTTTGGGGGGGGGGCTATTGCAAATTTGATCGAGGAACGAACCATGAGAACGATATCTTAAAATATTATTTATTTTTTTTTTATTTTTTATTTATTTTCGATGTTGTCGTTGTTGTTGTTGTTGTTGTTAATTTAACAGAAGAAAACAGCTACCCTTGACCTATTGCATTCTTATGAGTTATCAACTACAAATTTAGGGGGTTGGCTGCAGTTCGAAGGGAGGCCTCTTTGTTTTCGTTTTCGTTACGTGCCCCGCTCCAGTTTCGTCGTGACTGCTGTTGTCTGTAGGTGATCTTTCAGAATTACCTGATTATTTCTGAGAATTTATTTCAGTTTTCATTTTTAACCATGTCTAATATGCCAGCGGAAAAGCAGGTTGCTGGTGGTGGAAAAAAAAAAAAAAAAAAAAAAAAAAAAAAAAAAAGAAAAAACAAACATTTAGCGATCTGCCTGGCGAGGACAGTAGAACTACTGAAGAGATTTATCATTATCCTCTTGTAACTGGATTTCAAGATTAAACCACTGCTTTAGTAAATGGATTAATCTGAAAGATCATTGTTTATTTTTTATTTGAATAATAATAATAATGATTTAAGTACTATATTTAGCCTGAGTCAAGAAAACCAGAAAATCCAGAAATCCGGCTCATTTCAGTTCCCAAGTTTGCCGGATAAATGGTCCGGTATCTGTACTACTGCTACTACTGCTGCAGTGACTTTACTACTACTGCTGCTACTACTACAACAAGAACAACTACTACTACTATTACCACTCTACTACTATTAATAATAATAATCATAATCATAATCATAGTCATTATTATCATCATCATCATCTTTTGATATTGTTGTTACTATTCAACAGTAATGTAATGATCAGTACATTGTATATATTTGAGAAATATTATATTGGTTTGGCTTGTTTTGTATTTCTAATTTAACAGTAATGTTGATTAATTGTTATAAGAGTGGCATAAACATTTCCAAATAAGAGCTGAGGGAGGATACTTTTTATTCTAGTAAGAACCTTTTATGTAGATCTCCGGTCATTTGGAGGAAATGTATGTGAAGAAGAAGAAAATGATGATGATACAAAGCGTAATACGGAAACAAAAACAGTAGATAATTTAGATAATGTTGAAAGTGTTTAGGTTTTGAGTGTGATTATATTTTACAAAAAAATATTTAAAATCGTGATACAATTTTAACGTTATTTATTATTCCAGTCAACATGAGGCAAGAAACGCGACATCCACTTTCAAGAAGTAAGATGCTTTAGAATAAAGTATTGTAATTATTTACAAAGATAAAACTGAAAGAAAAAAAGCACGTTAAATTGCATGTTTTTTATTTTACTTTTTTTATAATTTTATTGTTTGGTTTTGGTAATTATGTAATATATTTTTGGTTTTTGAATTATTTTTACTTATTTATTAAATTAATATAATCAATTAAGTTAGTAATCTCAAAAACATTAACAATGGTGAATGGATGAGAAATAGTAAAATACAAACGCTTAAAATAATTTACCTAGTATTATTGTATATTATCTTCATAATAATAATAAACATTAGTATTTATTGTCTTATATTCCTTTTTTATTTGGTAGTTCAATATTACCACTAAATGGTAATCATAATTATAATTTATATCTACTATTAGTATTATATAGTTTAATAAACTGAATTTAAAAAAAAAAAAACAATAATAATAATTTTAAAAAATCACATATTCATAATTCTGTAATTGCATTAAGCTACCTAATGTTGTAAGTACATATATTCCTTTTTGTTGTCAGATCATAAAATATGAAAAAAGTAACTCATTATAGTATATTATTCTGATTAAAAACTGGGAGAGAGATGGAAGTGACAAGGAAGTAAAATAAATATTTTGAAAGAGAATTGGTGTGTACTTTTAAAAAGATTTTGATAATAAAGCTGATGAGTCATTAGATAATGCCCATGTACCTCTGTGATTTAACTATTTTCATTTAATTTTAATTTTCCACTAAATACAAATACTTAATAGATGCATTGTTGACAGCATATATTTCTAATGAAGAGGAAATAGAAAATGTTGTAGATAGTTCATGTTTGAAATTATTAAAAAAAAAAAAAAAAAAAAAAAAAAAAAATAATAATAATAATAATAATAATAATAATAATATAAAGCAGGCTACTCAAACAGCATCGTTTTTCTATTCAAGCATGAAAATAACCTTTGCTCTCTTCAAAAAGTGAGTTTGTCTATTTACTATTTTAAGCCTTGCCCTACTGCAAAATATTATTATTATGTATAATGACTAAGCTGACGTTTATATATAGTATATTATAAACATACCTATTTTGTTTCAAACAGGGTGTATGGTTATCATGATGCAAATTGTGTTGTAGGTCCAGTTCGCTATCAGGAGAGGACCACTGAAGATATAACAAATCAGGGCCGTTATTTGTTAAACACATTTATATATGAGCGTATGGTGCAAGAGGGAATTCAGAATGCTCCAGCAATGGAAGAACTGCAGGAGCCAGGAACTCCAACAGGTCAGAAAATTCAAATTTGTTTGTTACTAGATAAGTAATAAGTTGTTCTTAAAAAGAAAAGAAGAATTTTGGGACGTCAGAAATTAGTTAATTCTTGTGATTTTTATCAGTTTGAAAATTCACTTTTGATTAATAGTACTTCGAAGATTTAATTTTGCGACAGCTTTAAGAGAAATGGTTTATATTTATTTCCATGTTTACTTCGTTTAACAAAGCCTGAAATTCCCACAAATGTAACAAGATCATCGTCACAGCAAAAAACAAAAGTAACAGAAATAAAACGTCTGTGAAAAGCAGTTTTATTAATACTGTTAGCAAATTTCCAATTGAATTCAGATATTTGACGAATACTAACAGTTATTACAGGATTTGCATGTTGGGATTATTTTGAATTTTATTTGCAGGTCCACCCATGCAGCATGTATCGGAAATAGCAAGAGCTCTTCGGTGTATAGGAGACCAGCTGGATGGTGATGTCAGGCTTCAGAAGTATGTGTGATTAACACTAAATTAGACTTACTTATGTTGATAATACTGAATTTGAGTTACTTTAGGTATCAAATATTAAAATTATTTTACAAAATAATTTAAGTTTTGTATATAGCTGAAGTAAAATGGCATCAACTCACTGTGTGTTTGGGTAATTTATCATTTTCTTTTAATGACCAACCACAGTTTATTTCTGAAATGGTTAGAAAGAAGACGTGTATATTAAAAATATGAATTTTAATCCTATTGTGATTTATGTAGCTGAAATAAAACATTTACAGTTTGTTGCAGGTAAATGCATTTTATGTTTTTTGTGTGATTTCTAATGCATTATTAAAACAAATTCTTATCTTCAGTGCAATAAACCGTGTGGCTCCTGATGCATCCAGAAGCACTTTGATGAATGTTGCACAACAGATCTTTGCAGATGGCATATTTAACTGGGGAAGAGTGACAGCTTTATTCTATTTGGCTTTTAAATTAGCTGTGAAGGTAACAGTTTGTCAGGGTTTTCTTTAATATTAAAAAAAAAAATATATAATTGTTCTCTGCTGAAGTGTAGAGTGTGTAATTTAGCATTTTTTTTTTTCTCATATTTCATAATAATGCACTGAAAAGTATGAAGATTAAATAATTTAACATCAGAAATCGTAATATGTTATTTTGCTATTAGACATCTTGCGTTTTATCTTTACACCAGCAACATCCTAAATACCTAAAATATGTTTGTGTTATGCATTGTATTATAATTTTTATTACAGGCCTTAGACAAAATTCCTTTGATACGAGCAACTATCAATGTTATAGTTGACTTCATTCGAGACAAGGTTGCAGCCTGGATTATAGAAAGAGGTGGATGGGTATGTAAAACATTTTATTTTTACAAACTTAACCATTAATCATGATTCTATGAGTAAAATTATTAAAAAGACATAAAATGCTAACAATTGTTTTCAAAATAATAATTGAAAATTTTCAAAACTGAAGTGACTACAGATGTGATACATATATTTAAGTATTAACATTGAAAAACAAAAACAAATGTTTTCTATTGTTTGTTTTCTGTTTTATAGGAAGCTATTGTGGAGTATTTTGGAACTCCAGCCAAGCAGGTGATGTTCGTATTTGGTGCAGGTGTAATCCTCAGCGCTGGTATTTACCTTTGGAAAGGAATTCAGAGCTAACCACATATATGAGTAAAACAATTACTGGGACATTGTGATCCTGTGTTTTCACTGTAAGACAAAGTTAATGGAACATATTCTCAGTGTCAGTGTGTGTTTGTGTGAGTGGCTTACAAAACAGATTAGCAGAGCTATCTAGTGTTACTATCAAGTGTTTGTATGTTCTAGAGAGGCAGGTGTGATACTGACTGCATGTGTATGGCTTTGTTTTTCAAATGTATTAATCAGTAAAAAGAAAAAAAATTGTTTGTTTTCCAAAGAATTGATGTTATTATTTATCAGTTGATTCCAGAAAAATGAGATATAGACATGGCAAGAAGGGCATAAAGAAAAGCACAAATGAAGTTAGACAGTAGTTTTTATAATTCATAGACTAGCCTCCTAGTTTTAGACAGAGAATGACATTTCACATTCATAAAGGTAGCTTTTTGATAACTTGACTGTATTTGTAAGTTACGTCCACAAAACACCAATCACAGAATATTACCACCTATAACTCAGACCTCAGTGAATTTATTTTATATTTTGTAACTGATATTGGCAGAAGTCTGGTGGTTTTTTTTATTTCACATATTACTTTAATAATATCAGTGTTAATGTTTAGAAATATGCCAATTTTTCAGGGATAATTCTTTTCAAATAACAGCTGTAAATAACCATCTACTGTATTTCCATTTTGTTTACTGAGAAACCATCAATAATTTGAATTTCTTTTAATTTTGCTTTATTGTAAAATGTCTGTTAATTGTTCTTCGGCTAATTGTTTGAATGTGTGCATTAGAATTAGTAAACTGTTGAATAACATTATATATATTTACCTGAGAATTTTGTTATTTAAAACAGAAAATATCTGATTTAGTTAGAAAATTTAAATATGTTTTTACATTACATATTGTCATCACATAGTTTTATTTGCACCATATTATTTATAATTTTTCAGTGTTAATTTTTTTTTTTTTTTTTCAAACCATTCATATGGATATGGACATTTTGTGTTCACTATGATCTATAAATGTTGTGCATGCATCAATCCATGCATTCTTTCCTATATCTTTTTTTTCTGTTTTCAACTTGTTTGATAGTCATAATTTTAGATGTTTTAAATCTGTTAATCTAAATGAGTTTGTTCTTCATTTCATTATGCAGAATAAACTTACAGTTGATTGTCTCTTATATTAAATCCCAAATTATTATTTTGTATTAGGCAATGCACTTATACATTTTTAAATATATATATATATATATATATATATATATATATATATACACACACACACACATTATAAGTTATTGTGAATGAACAGGGTATCTCAAAGATGAGGGTTCCACACAAGATATTGCTGTTTCAATGCCCAGTTTCTGAGAAATAAACCATTTATATTCAGATTTAAAAAAATCAAATCCCTTCACTATATTTCATTGCTATATTTATTAAAAAAAAGAAGAAATTAACTTAAAATATTCCCCAAAAAGCCATGAATCTTTAAGGATTTCAGTTTCTGTAAAAAAAAAAAAAAAAGGCCCAAATTATATGAGTTCTATGAATAAAAGAAGTTTGAAAAGGCCTGCTCTGGACTAGTTATTTTATCGTCTGCCCCTCAGTATTTCAGAAAAGGGATAGTTAACCTGTAGTCAAAAAGAATGTGTTTATTGCATAATCATATTCCTGTGTGATCACTGCACTACTCAGTTATGTCTACTGGTACATCGTTTTTTTTTTAATTTAACACCTTGTATATATTTAGTTAGTTTTTAAGGTGGATTTAATGTCATATCGTCATAATTTAATTTATTACTCCTTTTAAATTAGTCTGTCTTGAGAGAATATTAAAAAATGTTACATGGCAATGAGATTCTTCTGATTACAGATGTTGATCTAACTTTATTCATTCCATGCAATTGTAATTCCACTGAAATGGTTATAGTTTGGTCATTTATTCCATTGTAATGTTTGTTTGTTTAGTTTTGGAATCTCTGGAGAAAGGTCAACATTAGTTGTAAAATACTTTATAAGCAAAGATACTCAATACAGGACTAAGAATTAGTTATAAGAAATCCAATAAATGTAGGGATTTCTTTTCTTCTCTTCTTCTTTTTTTTTTTTTTTTTTTGCCTGTTTTAGACATCTAAATATTCAGTATCATTTATTTTAGAATCAAATTATATATTTGTCATTGTAGAATGTGATTATTATTTTTATTAACTAAAAATAAATTCTGAAAAAAAAATGTATTAATGTGTTGTTAATCTTTGAATTTTGATGAAATATAATCATTATTAATCATGTTTCCCAAACCAGGAGATAGGTTTTATATTCCATACATTTCTGTCAGTTTGACAGTTTTACTCAGAATAATCTATTTAAAAAGTAATTTTAATTTTTTTTTTTCTTAAAGAACCCTAAATTGACATGTTCTGTTTAATTAATGCAGCTGAAAGTTAAATTTATATATTTTATAGTTATTCAAGATATATTTTTGTCATACTTGAAACTTAATAATACATACAAATTTTATTTATATTTTTGTTGTTGACACAGGTACTTTATAAATGTTCCATTTGTTGTGCTTTCAGAATACTCTCCATAAAATAAATGTCATGAAATAAAAATTGTATTATTATTTATATCTAATATTTATTGTTAATGGCCACATAATTATACAGTATTATCTGTTTTTCTTTTAAGTTCTATGATATACTGAAATATACTTGCTGTTTATGCCAATGATTTGTTGTGTAACCAATGCCAGAAAGAATCATTATGTTCATGCAAATTTGCAATAGGTTTTCTTAAGTGACAATAAATATACATTATTTTTTAGCTTTAAATATATTATTTGCATGCATATATTATCATCTGGAATAACATGTATAAAAATAAATATTTAGTTAAATACAATGATAGTGTTTTGATTTGAGAATATAATTAATCAGTAATAAATCAATATAAAAGATATACAGACTTTATTGGTTTCTAAGAAATAAAAAAACAAAATATTTCGAAATTTGTAAAACTAACAAAGGACATCAATATTCAGTGTGTATAATAAGTTCAAAAAAATGCACAGAGTAAATAAAGTAATCATGCTTTACCAAAAGTTACGTAATAAATTCAACACCAAATACAGCATTTTAAAACGATAAAAGCAAATCAGTGAATTAAATAAATTAACCATACGTTTATCTAAATAATCTAAACACCCAAACTGCATTATTTGAAGAGAAAATATACCTCAAAGTAAAACCAAACCAACAAAATCCTTCAAATCAAACTTCTGGTGTGATATTTTTCACATTTCGTTCTTCCTCTCTATGAAGACCTGACAGAACTCTGTTTCTATTCTTTGATCCTGACGTCTCTCTCTCGAATGTGATCGGGCGGAGTGCGCGAGCCAAGTTTCCGCTTGGCAAGACAATCGCACCGATTTTCACGGAAGAATTCAACATCAAAACTGTAATGTTGTTTTCAAACGTCTTTAATGAAATATCCGTGTGATGACAAACTTCTGCTAAGATTTGTTGTCAAAGGCTGAGCTCTTATATGACTGCACACGCGCTCCAAGTCGAGCAGGTCGTATGGACCAGTCATTTCTTCCTGACGGCATCCTTGATCAGTGATTTTCATTTCTGAACGTCCAGCGTTAGAAGAAAGGGCTTGTTTTTGTAAATGTCTGGTTTTCTCATGAGTCAGATCATGCAGTTGGTCCTGAACAGTAGTTTGGGGAAGTCTAATCGGTTGCTGTCTAAAAGAATAGTTAGGAACTGCACCGATATTGTCTCTTTCTGTTACGTTTGGATTTCTTGTGTAAGACTCTCGAGCGTGCCCCGCCTGTTCTAGTGATGGTGAATTTACATAACCACGTGTTTGTTCTTTCCCTCCTGATGGAGATGGTCTTTCCACTAAAGGACTTCGTCTGGTTATCACAGGTGATGGTTGTTTTGATCTTATTGACGTTTCCCCAGACTGTCTACCTGTTGCTCTCGCGTCCATTATACGCCCGGCAGGCGATTCACTTCTAGATGGAATCCTTGCTCTCTCTCGTTTTGTTTGTGGCTGCTGAAGATTCGTAGAATGTTTATCAGATGAATTCTGAATTGTCGGCATATTGACAATTTCTCTCTTCCCATCAGTATATTTCTTTATATTTTCAGGATGTTTAAAAGTTTCAGATTGGCTTCGTTCATTACTGGATCGGTTCTCAGCAGATTGCTCATTGTTATTAATTACAGACGTCTGGAAACGGCTGATATCTTTTTCCAGTCTGTCGATTCTCTTTGTCAGTTTTTGATATATACTGTTCAGCTGATTGAGAATATCTTCTTTAGCTTCCGAAATATCTAAACAGGTTATATGTTGAAACTCCGTGTTATATATATATATATATATATATTTAAAATAATAATAGTAATACATTTTTTTATTATTATTTATTTATTGGTTTATTTAAATTTTGTATTATTATTATTAATATTATTATTATTATTATTATTATTATTATTATTATTATTATTATTATTATTATTATTATTTCCAACAGTTTAATGCTGAAGACAAAGACACTAAATAAACAGGACCAAACTAAAAAATTTAAATTCTGTGAGATTCCATTATTTATTGTTACTAGAGTGAGTAATCCTATCACTTAGTTGCCTTATTTTGAATTTGTAACAAACATTATTATTGTTAGTTTGTTGTTTGGTACTTGCAAGATTACTTTCGTAATTTTTAGTGAGAAATCATATTTTAATTAATTAATTAATTAATTAAATACTCACCATCACGTACAGACTCGCCTTTTTTGTCAAACTTCATTTTATGTATGTATCTTAACACAACTTTGTGCATTATAGCCTTTGAAAAAATATAAAAATTATTACGCTGAAACTCGAACATTGTGCTTTGAAAAAAAAAACCACCTAAAATTATTATTAATAATAATTTCGCTGAAACGAACACATTGTGCATTATAGCCTTTGAAAAAAAATTACAATTAAAATCGTTATTATTAATAATTTCGCTGAAACGAAAACATCGTGCATTATACCCTTTGAAATTTTTTTTTTTTTTAATTATTAATATTATTAATTTCGCTAAAGCAAAAACACTTTGGTTTTAGAATAATAATTAACAAAGTCAAGGAGGCGTTGACTAACAAAACTATTAAACGTCAGCTTTTATTTTCTTACCGTACATAAACGACTACCACGCACTGAAACATAATATTTTTATATTTAACTAGACTCAAACGTTTACCTTGTAATCTGTCGTAAAGCCCCCGTTTTGCATATCAGAATCTTCTTCATCGTTCTATTAAACAGAACATTTTAAGCAATAAAATAGATTATTTCTTAATGTCAAATTATCGTGTTCCACACTATAAAATTTCACACCATTGCCGTTATTATCTAGCTAACAGTTAAAACGTAACTGTGTTGTATTACATGTTATATCGTGAAGTATCTAATTATAAAGTTCTGTCTATTATTACAACGAGAGAGATAAAGAGTCTTAACGTACTCACTGCATTTGTACTGCGGTGTTTGAAGTAAACCATCAGTTTAAAAATAGACTTTGGTGTGGGTATGATGTTGAATGGTATGGGCAGTGTTGTTCCCTCTTCCACGAACGATATCCACAATTTAGCTCGCGCAAATTTCCACTCGACGTCCTCACAGACCTTGAAAAACAATCAGAAAAGACAAATTTTAAGATGCTTCACGATTGTTTAGGTACACCTCAACGCATTTTAATGTTAACAATTGTCAGGTGTTAGACGTACGTGGTTCTGTGTTGTTATTACGAAAACGCGGGAGAAAATCCTCTGTCGCAAAAATATTGATTTGTAGAAGTATATAACACACACACACACACACACACACACAAACACACACACACACCAATTAAGACCATTTTAAACTCTTTTATTAAACTTTTTTTTATTAAACTCTTATATATATGTCGACCTCTATCCCATAAAACAATCTGTGTTTTGATAAACCATAAATGGAAACCGATTATGAATAACAAACTGGAGAAATTATCTTGAGAATCATCAAATTGTAAACGAACGCTCTAACTACCTGACTACGCCCTGACCCTCTCTGTTTAGTACACACCTTACTAATAATATTATTATTTTATTTTATTTTATTTATTGATTTTTTAAATGAGGTAAAACCTGTCAGGAATTCCTGCTAGGGATCAAAGAGTTATGAGCTATACGGTTTATACACGACCTGTAATTGTCTGAACTGTCACACACACACACACACACACACAAATCACTTACTTGTATTTCCTCGAACGTGTTGCTCATCATCGCTATCAACATGTTAATGAGGACGACCACGGCACCCAGGATGTACAGACCGTAGAGAACAAACCCGACAAACTCCACCAGTTTGTGAGACCCCCCTTCTCTTACTTTAGGGGCTTCGGAGTTGCCCATCCCGAAAGCCGCCCAGAACAGCGTTCCTGTCGTCTGCATCATACTGGCAGGACAAGAAGAAAAAAAGGTTTTAATGTATGTGATGTGTATGTATGTGTGTGTGTGTGTGTGTTTGTGTGTGTATATGTATGTACGTATGTATGTGTGTGTGTGTCTGTATGTGTGTGTGTGTATGTGTGTATTTATGAATGTATGTATGTATGTATGTATGTGTGTATGTATGTATGTATATGTGTGTATGTGTGTATGTATGTATATATGTATGTATGTATGTATGTGTGTAGTATGTATGTATGTATGAATGTATGTTTTTATGCAGGTATAACAAATTATATATACATATATGCATGTCTGTATGTATTATACATGTAAGTCTGTATTTTTGCATATATGCATGATCTCTCTCTCTCTCTCTCTCTCTCTCTCTCTCTCTCTCTCTCTCTCTCTCTCTCTCTCTCTCTCTCTCTCTCTCTCTCTCTCTCAATCTGTCAAAAACAGTATTTTATTTTAAATATCTGATATTTGATATTAAATATCAGAAACAGTAAACAAGAATTAAATAACCGAAAAGAACAAGGCTATTCATCGTTTTTCTTAATATTTATTTATATATTTATTTATTTTATTTTATTTTATTTTATTTTATTTTATTTTATTTTATTTTATTTTATTTTATTTTTATTTTTTTTTTTTTTATTATTATTGTTTTTATTTTATTATTATTATAATTTTATTTTATTATTATTATTATTTTTTTTTCATGAATGGTTAATGCTAAAATGTGCACGACATACTTCACAGTGTAGGTGTAGAATAATTTGAAACGGGTGATGAAAACGAGTTACTCATTACCTATAACACGACCAATACAGTACACACCATAATATTACGTGTAGCTAAAGGTCGGTTAAAACGTTCTGTGTGTGCAGAGACGTTTATTTACACAGTAAAATACATCCATAAGTGTTAACATGTGTCAGAATCCCACCGTTTATTGTCTTTCACCACAATTATAGTTTTCATAATAGACACATTTCAGTTATTCCGGTTCAACCCTGTAAGAAATCAATAAACACGAAACTCGCAAAAACAGCATCTCACACACCACACACACACACACAAAGATATAAAATAAATATACAGAGAGAGAGAGAGAGAGAGAGAGAGAGAGAGAGAGAGAGAGAGAGAGAGAATATGGTGAAGGTATGTAGTCTAGATTTATTTATTTATTTTGTAAATCAGAAACGTTCGCACAGAAAGGAAATCGTAAAAGCGTCTTGAAATAAACGTAAAGATGTCAGAATTATGTTATTTTTATTATAAAATGTTAATTTCTGTTTTTTGAAGTATAGCATTCATACATTTAAAATGACTTATGAAATTATTATCTCTCATGATATTTAA
>CM022673.1:25697260-25837260 GCA_012295275.1 Chrysomallon squamiferum | reverse complement strand
AATAACCATTAATATAAAAATTATAAACAGACGTTTATTCACATCAGTTAACATTAAAAAAGAGAAACAAAGAAAACAAAAAGACAAAAACCAAAACAGGTCAGCAAAAAAAAAAAAAAAACCCAGCAGCAAATAAAGTTTTCAAAACCGCTGATCCTTTCCTACGAGAAACAAACAAGGAGTCAGACAACGCATTCTTCACACTAATAATATAAAACAAAAGTATTCGTGTAGGAAATAGTATCTTGTCAAAAACGTTTACATCTCTGCACACGGCGCTCTTCAAGCCTTTGTAAATGTTAGACGATCAGTCTGTTTCGAATCAAGATATATAAGTAAGGTGAACACGCAGATTTCTCAGTCAATAGATTCAGCGTGTAACAAGCTAGATAGAGCACCTGTGAACTGTTTTGTAATAAATAAATAAAAAAATAAAAAATAAAAAATATGCTGAGTTTACTTTATAAAAACTTGCATCGTAAATGACTAAAATACGCATTGTTGTATCATAAGTGAATAAATACATACAAAGAAAAAAAAAGCTATTCATAAAATTAGATTGTGTGTCAGTAAAATCGAGTCTGCTGTACTATTCATAAAGAAAAGAAAAGAAAATTATATGTTTATGTGGTTATTGTTTTCTCATAATTTTCATAATGAAAGAGAATTAGAAATAATGGTAGGGCAAAGACGCGTAGAGGAATATTAATACGTCAGAGTGTGTGTGTGTGTGTGTGTGTGTGTGTGTGTGTGTGTGTGTGTGTGTGAGTGTGCATTCAAATAAACATGTATACGTACATATATATCTAAATTCAAATATATACGCGAAGTCGTGTGTATATATATATATATATACACACCCATACATAACATAAACATATAAATATAATATATATACGAATACACACATAAACACATAGCACATTTATTTTAACAAGTGGAATTTTATTTTTATTATGTATTTCTTATTTTTTCATGCCAGATTTGCCATACCTTGTATTCTTTTTCGGTGTTGGCCAACGTTTCCAGCAGTCGACTTAACTCGAAAGCTTTGCAGACGGGGTCGTCGCTGGAGAGCGAGAGGTAGGCCGTGCTGGCGAGGCCCGTGTAAGCGTTGAGTCGCGACCGCGAGTGCACGAACCGGTCGAACGTCTTGTGGTTCGTGCATTCCGTGCACAGGCAGAAGTAGTGGTGAGGTGTCTGGATGCTGAAGCCTTTCTGGATGAGCATGTGCACGATGTCGAAGTTGTTGCACTGCGCGGCGAGGACGATCGGGGTGATGTCAGAGGCGAAGCTGGAGTTGGTTTCTTCCTGGTCGTAGAAGCCGTGCTCGAACTCAAGCTCCAGCCTGGCCTTCGTGTCCGAGTAGATCGGGTGCGAGAGGAACATGTCGCAGATCTTCACGTTTTCCGAGCGGATCGCGTGAAGAAAGCCTTCCTCGACGACGGCCAGGCTGCTGTGGTCGAGCAGGTACTGGATGGCGTCGTAGTGTTCGCCGATGACGGCAAGCTGCAGCGCTGTGCGGCCGAGGTAGTCGCGACAGTTCAAGTTTCGCGTTCCGTTCTCTTCCACGCACTGCCGAATTGCGACGACGTCTCCCACCGTCGCGGACGACAAAAGACGTCGTTCCGTGTCGGTGAGGGGGACGTCGCCGAAGATTCCCCGGGCGACTTTTTCCGCGTGGTTGCTTTCTTGTTCTTCTTTCGCGTTTTCTTTTTCATCTGCTCCTTTAGATTCCTTTCTGAATCCTTTCCTGTCGGCGGGAAATCTGGAACCTGCAGTGAATGAAGTTTTTCTCGACATTCGGATTATTGCGCTTGTTAAAACGTACGTAAAACAGAACAGCTAATCAACACTCAGAACTGTATAATCTGATAAAAAAAAAAAAAAAAAAACTTCAGAAACTCAACTTGCTTAATATTCCTCTTTGTACTGAAAAGACCGTAACAAATAAAATGATAAATTCACCATGGCGTTGTTCATCATTCACTGAATATCATTACAAAACACGGAGATTTCCTTGCAGAAATTTGCCACATCTCTACTGATCCCACAGAAAGTCATCACCTCTGATTTTCAACAAGAAAAATCCTGTGTAGAGTTTACCTTCTAAGAGCTGCCAGCCAATGAGCAGTGCAGATATGTAAAGCTGAACAAGATGTTTCTCCGTGGATTCCTGTATTTTCGATATTTGTATTTTCCCTTTCACGACTGTTGAATAAGATTTGTTTTATTTCTTTACTAATAAGAGATGTATGTGGTATATTATTGTCTCTTTTGTTTTTTTCTCGGTTATTTAATTAATGTTTACTGTTTCTTATCTTGTTATTTAAACTATACTGTTTTTGACAGATCCAGAGAGAGAGAGAGAGAGAGAGAGAGAGAGAGAGAGAGAGAGAGAGAGAGAGAGAGAGAGAGAGAGAGAGAGAGAGAGAGAGAGAGAGAGAGAAGCGAAGTACCGAGAGAAGAGAAACAAAAAGAGAATAATAATAATAATAATAATAATAATAATAACAATTATTATTATTATTATTACAAATATGTGATAATACATGTTAAAATCGATTACCGATATTGTTCTCACAATATACACGTATGTATGCATGTCTGATGTGTATGTATGTGTGCGTGTGTATATATATATATATATATAAAAATTCAACTACCCTAATGAAGCAAAAAAATCTGTAACAGCTGTTATCAGAAATATAAAATATGTAATAATTATCTTGTATCTAAATATCTCTGAATGTTTGTAGTTCAACCTTAAATAATAATTATTTATGATTCAGACTGATAATGTCGGATATTTCATTTCAATTAGTACTTTGAAATATCAGAGTTTTTACGAGATTAACTTGTAGCCGACAACACAATATGTTTGCACCTGGTTGTTTCTAGTATAAGCGATGGGAGTATGCTTCGTGTTGGTTGTAGTTATTTGATTTGCTGATGTTCTGTGTTTCATTTCCACCTATCACAGTGTTTAAAATGTTAAAAGGTCAACGAGTATTTTGTGACATGCATATGAATATTAATAAATGCAAAGTATTTTACCGTATTATATTATTAAATTATTATAAAAAAAAAAATGTTATTTATTTATTTATGTATTTATTTATTTATTTATTATTAATTTTTTTAATTTTTATTATTTATTTATTTATTTATTTATTTATTTATTTATATTTTTTCCTTCGCCTTGTATTAGATTTTTGAGCGGTTATAATGATCTCCGTAGAAATACACTGGTTCGCCATGTTGCTTCAGGATAATATTTGAATCATTGAATCTTTCGGATTTGTAACAAAACATGATTAATTCGAAGATGACTTTTTATTAAGATAACAGTATCATTATTTAACACATACAGTCATTTTTAATTTATATTTCATTATTATAAAGGGCAGTAATAAATAATTTCCATAAAGGCAAAAAATTTCTCACCTCATAATATTACTACTATATTGCATCACGTCTGGGCTAAGGTTTCGAGTTTTTTACAGCGCAATTGTATGTTTCAGATATTATATAACAAAATAAATTTAACATGGTGTAAATTAAACGTATACGTGAGAATCAAAGAAGTTAAAATAAATATCACATTACACGACAAAGATAAGCTTACTTGCATTGTCCAGATGGTTTTCTATTTTTTTTATGAACCTGACTAAAGTAAAACGTAAGAAAAACTAGGATATATTATATTTCAGCTGAAATTTCATACCATTGGCTTATCATTTACTCCAGTGACACCTAATACAGAAATGTATATAACGAGTCAAATGTTGTTTGTCAATTGCTGTTATTGTCTTCATTGTCGCCATCGTCACCGTCATTATCACCTTCATCATCATCATCATCATCATCATCATCATTATTATTATTATTATTATTATTATTATTATTATTATTATTATTATTATTATTATTAAAACTTTTCCCATTTTCCAATAAAAAATAAAATAAAATAAAATATTAATATATAATGATCTAATTAAAAATAAAAATAATGATGATAGTAAAGAAACAAAAAGCAGTTGTTGGTGTTGTTGCTGTTGTTGGTGAATTGATGGTGGATCTTAATGTTTACAGAAATGTTAAAACAGTTTTCTGATACAGAATATCCATGTAAACACTGATAACTCTCGATTTCAGGGCCCTCGATTTTTCGATTTTCGGGAAATCCGGTGAAAATCTTTAAAAATAACAAAATTTGAAATTACCTCCATTACTCACAAGAAACATTATCTCTAGGTACTGTCAAGTTATTCTGAGTCCCACTATATGATCCCAGCAACCCTATCTCAACCGACTTTCCATCGAAGTAAGAGTACATTTAACCACTCTGACCTCACCCAACCTAAATGACATTTTTCTACTGTACATTTTTCTGTATCACATCTGTTCACCTTGTTTTTATGTCTGTATATTGTTCCTACATTATTATATTACTGTATTATATAGCTGTTATGTTGTATTAAATTTTAATGTTTCGGTAAATTTATAGGTTAACGTTTGCGATTTCCGAGACTTTGGCATCTTCCGGCCAGTTATCTCCCCTGTTAGTCATTGAAATCACTGCAGATTTGGAAACTGTTTCAATTTTTGCTTAGTATTTTTACACAGACAAAAGAACTGACAAGCCAGTAATATGCATACCGAGTCATCTGTTCACAAAAAAATGTGGTTGGCTGCATATTTTGTTTATACATTAGTAACTAGTGATATTGGAGAAAGTTGGTTTGAACGGTAATTTCGTATATACATTAACCTGTATCAATAATCAGTGATCCGTTTTAATGACTTTTGCCTTGGGCTTTTTTAAGGTTTTCCTACAGAAGATTGGGTTGACCGAGTTATTTTTGTGCATTGAAAACAGAGAATTCCAATGTACGTGTTACGTAACGAACCGAAACAAAAACAAAATGAACACTTAGCGTCTGATTATTAACCTGACATGTTACTTATTTATTTTTTTATTTCATTTTATTATTATTATTATTATTATTATTATTATTATTATTATTATTATTATTATTATTATTATTTTTCTTTTTTTTTTCAATCACGTTTCAGTAGTTTATATTCTAACTCAAAATGTTTTTGAAAACATCAACATTTATTAAAGTCGACATTCAAAACTCATTCTACACTCTTGCTACGCCTACTTTTAAAGATCCCTCATTTGTGACTTTTAAAGTTTATGAAACGGGCTACAAATGTCGCTGTCCACAGCAAATTGGGTCATCAGGGATGTCCAAGCGTCCGTTTCAATTAAACACTGAAACCACTGGTACGAAAACCAATTTTTTATTTTGCTTAGCTCTTGAAAAGCAAAAAGTTTAAATTTCCTTACTACTTATACGTATTATTTGCATAACTGTAATACAGTAAACAAATTCAGGCAGTTAATCGTTATAATTTGTATGTGTGGTAATAAAATATGTTGTTGAACAAAATGTTATTGAAATAATGTAAGCTTATGACAACTGACTGAAAGGTGTAATAAAAACCTTTTCCAGCGATACCCCACCTGTGTGTTTGTGTGATGAATTGTGCCTCAAAACACTGATTTTATTAACATACAAAATTACAGCAAATCACAAAAGGTGTGCACGAATGATATCTATGTAATTATAGCCAAGAAGGGTACTGCATCCTTATGTTTTCAATCGTACCATCTCAGTTCGCATAAAGAATATCGCAAGACTTCAAATAATACAGAACTGTAAAGGATATTACAATGTGATGTTTATATGTAGAGCATGGCTTATAATGATTTTCATCTTATGAATGACAAAGAATGATAATGAAAATTTTAATAAGTAAATTAACATGCAAAGATGAAATAGTTGTAGGCATTTTCACACACATAGCAAAAATAATACTAACAAGAATAATAAAAACATTCTACAAAATAAACACCAGCATAAAATGTAAGAATATGATTCTTCACAAATACAATAAAATAAATTAGTTTCAAACTTTTATTTTGTACAATGAAAATATTATTATTCATTATGTCTGTATCTTTCACATTATATATTTAATTTAAATAATGATATAAATAGTAAGTGATTCAAAATTATTATTCATCATAGTATTGAAATATGATGGGATTTTACATTTAAAAAGAAAAGCGTGTTTGAAAGTGATTGATCAGAAATAGTTCAGACGTATTTCACAAATAGTTTAGATGTATTTCACAAATAGCTCAGATGTATTTCACAAATAGTTCAGACGTATTTTACAAAAAGTTCAGAAGTATTTCACAAATAGTTTAGACATATTTCACAAATAGCTCAGACGTATTTAACAAATAGTTCAGACGTATTTTACAAATAGTTCAGATGTATTTCACAAATAGTTTAGACGTATTTCACAAATAGCTCAGATGTATTTAACAAATAGTTCAGACGTATTTTACAAATAGCTCAGATGTATTTTACAAATAGTTCAGACGTATTTCACAAATAGCTCAGACGTATTTAACAAATAGTTCAGACGTATTTTACAAATAGTTCAGATGTATTTCACAAATAGCTCAGACGTATTTAACAAATAGTTCAGACGTATTTTACAAATAGTTCAGATGTATTTCACAAATAGTTTAGACGTATTTCACAAATAGCTCAGACGTATTTAACAAATAGTTCAGACGTATTTTACAAATAGTTCAGATGTATTTCACAAATAGTTTAGACGTATTTCACAAATAGCTCAGACTATTTCACAAATAGTTCAGACGTATTTCACAAGACGTATTTCACAAATAGCTCAGATGTATTTCACAAATAGTTCAGACGTATTTTACAAATAGTTCAGACGTATTTCACAAATAGCTCAGACGTATTTCACAAATAGTTCAGACGTATTTTACAAATAGTTCAGACGTATTTCACAAATAGCTCAGACGTATTTCACAAATAGTTCAGACGTAATTCACAAATAGTTTAGACGTATTTCACAAACAGCTCAGACGTATTTAACAAATAGTTCAGACGTATTTAACAAACAGCTCAGGCGTATTTCTTAAATAGTTCAGACGTATTTCAAAGATAGTTCAAAAATATTTCACAAACAGCTCAGACGTATTTCTGAAATAGTTCAGACATATTTCACAAATAGTTCAAACATATTTCACAAATAGTTCAGACGTATTTCACAAATAGTTTAGACGTATTTCACAAATAGTTCAGACGTATTTTACCAGTAGTTCAGACGTATTTCACAAATAGTTTAGACATATTTCACAAATAGTTCAGACGTATTTCACAAATGATGTTTGTGAATCTCATTAGATGTTAGTAGGACATTCCATGATACTTGTAACTGTTAACTACTTGGTAATCCAGTAACGTGCGACGTAACTGAGTTTATAATGAGAGAAGTGTATTATGTAACAGTGCTAAGGAATATGCTTATATTATCTTACATAAAAAGGATAATGTTCTTCAAGATCATAGTCAGTAATGGTTGGAAAAAGTGATTTCCAAATTGGGTGTTTTATATGTTTTAATTGTACATTTTATTTTTATTTATTTATTTATTTATTTTTTTTTTTTTTTTTTTTAGTTTTTGTTTTTTGTTGTTGTTGTTGTTGTTGTTGTTGTTTTTGAAACGATTTAAACGATTTAAACTCTGGAAACGATTTAAAAAGAAATAACCCCCAACACTGGCAAAATCATGCGATGAAATAGGACATAATTAATTTTATCGCGTATCATTCGCTGTTATTGTAATTATTATTATTATTATTATTATTACCAGCAGCAGCTGTAGTAGTAGTAGTAGTAGTAGAAGTAGTAGCAGTAGCAGCAGAAGAAGTAGCAGTTTAAATAATTTCAATGAAAAAGGTTTGTGTGAGAAATATTAGAGCAGTGGCACAGTTTTTTTACAAGTCACCTAGACACGAGTGCTGCGAGTTGGCTGCACCCGAAATCTTTAGAAAAGTACATCAGCTTGCTTTGTTGTCTTAGATAAATACTTTACAGTCTGTCATATACGATTTGATTTTACCTTAGAGCACTAGAAATCAGGCAACCGTTTTACAAGCGACGAGATAGAGCAAAACCAAGGTCAAAACCAGTGAGGTTTTTTTTTTTTTTTTTTTTTTTTTTTTTTTTTTTTTTTTTTGTCTCTCTCTCTGATATAGGATGTCACCTATAAAAAGTGTAGAAATAACTGAGGCGTGGCATTGCGTGTGTAGCTGGATATAAACATGGCTGTTTTAACACAAATGTTCATCGTGGTTGGTGCGATAGCCGTTTCCTTGAATGCACGTAAGTATGATTATTAATTTTTTTTTTGTATGTATATATATATGACGTTGATGTCGCTGTCGTCTTTTTTTATGTTCTTTGCTATTCTCGATCATGTTTCTCTTCCGTGTTTTTTATTTCTTCATCTATTTTTTTTTTTTTTTTTTTTTTTTTTCATTCTTAGCAAAATTTTATTTATTTATGGGGTTTTTTTTTTTTTTTTTTTTTTTTTTTAAATTTATTTTTTATGTCTGTTTTGTTTTGTTCACGATTATTAAGTAATAATACATGCGTAAAAAAAAATACCGAACTGGACCGAAACGGGTCGAACCGAATTGTAATCGGGTCGAACTGAATCGTAATCTGGTCGAATCGGACCGAAACAGAACTTAAAACGACCATTACTGCATTTTATATTTGTTTATTGCAATAATGCATCTATTTACAACCTAATCGAATGACAGCAACAGAGTAAATTTTTCACCGCGTGAAGTATTTGTTGCTGATCGCAAATAGGGTACGTTGTAAAATACTGCTGTATTTTATTTTCAGTTCAGTTAAAAGGGTTTATCAAAAATGAACAGTATATCTTTATCATAGGTAAATTCAAAGAATAGTTTATTATAATTTGTTATTTTACAGCAGTAAACAGACATGTCTATATAAACACACAGTTCAGATTTTAAGGTCAGTGACCTTTGAACTCTCACCTGCTTCTCGTGTCTCTGCCCAGTTGTGGTTACCGCTTTCTAAATTTTGAGGGGGAGAGAGAAAACAGAAACTAATATATTAATGATCAGTAATTTAAAAAAATATAAATATAAAAATAAAAAGTGGCCTCATTTAAATACGATTGTGACATTTTATTAAATTTTGTTCAAGGGTTTTATTTAATGACGAATGCTAGAACGTCTTTCTATCTTTGAATGGGAAAAATCGTGTTTTCTGAATCTTAACCTACAAATAAGTAATTAACATAAAAGTGGAATAAAATTATAAATATTAAATCTTCATCTAGATTTAAACTGATCAAGTCTGTTACTTACAAATACATTTTCATAACTCGGCTAAAACGCAAAATATTTGGGATAACTAATATCTCATTCCTAGAATTTATGATGTAATAAAACATTTAAAATTATATACTGCGATTTATTACAATTAATGGGACATTCAGAAAATAGCGAATGAACTGTATGGCATAATATCACTGTAGATGTGAGATTACATAGTTAGGAATACAATTTAAAAAGAAACAACCCCAAAAACTGGCAAAATCATAAGATGAAATAGGACATAATTAAATATACTATAATAGAAACAGTTTTCATTCATTTGTTTTTATTGGAATAATTATTATTATTTTCCAAAAAAATAGTGTAAAGACAGTTTAAAAATATTGTTGATGTTAAAAGTAACACAATGATTTTTACACAGCTGGGTAAATGTTATATCTGTTTACTTTATTTTGATTATTTATTATGGACAGAAATAACCACGTGCATGAATTGCAATCAATCTCTGTGTTAACTGTTTGTTCACACTTTCAAAGAATATTTTAGAAGCGTTTTACCAATAAGTAATAATATTTAGGAAAATTCATTTTAAAACCCACCAATAAAAATGGTTTCATTTAAAAAAGAATATATTAATGTAAAGTAATTCTGAATATAGTAATGATAAATTCTTGTTGACTGGCTATGGAAGATTATTTCCTTGTCTTGTTCCTTCTACGTTTTCTCTGAATACACACACACACAAAAACATTCTCATATTTTTTTTTAAAGTGTTTGGAAAGAACAGTTATTGTGGATATTCTTCTTGTTGTTTATGCCTATTATTATTATTATTATTATTATTATTATTATTATTATTATTATTATTATTATTATTATTTATTGTTGTTGTTGTTGTTGATGATGAAGTTGATGTTTTTGTTGTATAATGTTAATGGCTGGTACTATAAGTGTGTTAGGCTTACTGTATTACTAAGGATTCATTACAGTTTTCTACAATAAAGTTTCTTACACTATGAATCTGAAGATTTTATTACATTATATTTCTAGGTTTATTACTATGGTTGATATTAACACCACTACCATTAATGATACCACTTCTACTATTACTACTATATTTAAAATAATAATATTAAAACTACTGCTAGTACTGCAACTTTTTTATTAGTAGTTTGTCAGTTACTAGTAAACCATTACATGTCTTTCAGGTAATAGTAGTTGTAGCAACAGAAGTAACAGTTGTAGTAGTTATTGTAGTATTAGTAACAGGAATAGTAGCAGTAGTAGTTGTAGTGGTACTTGTGGTAATAGTAGTTATTGTGGTGATGGTGGTAGTAGTTGTCGTAGTAGTAGTAGTAGTGGTGGTGGTGGTGGTGGTGGTGGTAGTAGTAGTAGTAGTAGCGGTAGTGGTGGTGGTGGTGGTGGTAGTAGTATAATGGTTGCAGAGATTGTCATTGCAGTAGTAGTAAATTAGGCATTTTTTGGGGGGTATTATTTTGATAATCACTGCTGTTTAAACATATTTAATTAATGATTTATGCTTTTATTTTAAAATCAATTTTTTATTATTATTCTTTTTATTTATTTATTTATTTATTCATTTACTGTTATTGTTGGTGTGGTGTTGTTATATTATTATTATTATTATTATTTATTTATTTATTTATTTATTTATTTTATTTTATTTTTATTTTATTTTTATTTTTATTTTTATTTTATTTTATTTTTTATTTTTTATTTTATTTTTTATTTATTTTATTTATTTATTTATTTTTTATTTTTATTTTTTATTTTTTTTTATTTTTATTTATTTTATTTTAATTTTAATTTTAATTTTATTATAATTCTTTTATTTATTTTATTTTATTTAATTTTAATTTTAATTTTTAATTTTATTATAAATTTATTTATTTATTTATTTATTTATTTTATGTTTTACTTCTCAGAGAATGCTTCTAAAGAGACTGTACTGATGACAGTGTACGAGGTGGAAACTCGAGAGAAAGACAACCTGACGACAGTTTTACAGTGCACGGTCAAAGACCCGGAAGCTGAGTGCCAGCAGATTCTGTGGACCCACGAGGTCAACGAGGCGACCCACGAAGAAGAACGAGTGGAATCTTGCGGCTTTTACCGAGTGAAGACCGAATTAGTCAAATTCACGTCGCACCTCGAGATTCTCACTGTCACGGGAAAGCAAAAGGGGTGGTACAACTGCCGGGCGAAATGTGGAGGCCATTTCTACACTGCGAGGTGCAAAGTAGCCGAAATGTTGCGCGGCAGTAAGTTGTATACTGAGCGAAAAAGAGACACCGTGAAATATCTCAGTTTGTGAAATACTTTAATAATAATTATGAGTCACTGACACACATTATTATTATTTATTTATTTATTTATTTATTTTTTATTTTATTTTATTTTATTTTATTTTATTTTATTTATTTTTTTTTTTTTTTTTGTACAAAAGGAAAAAGAGAAAGAAATAAAGATCAAACTTAGTTGCATCTCGAAGAATAATGATTTTTATTTTATAATCTTGGTTGCAACAAAAATTGTGGCGGTATTACCCACCACTGATAAAAAAAGACTTCAACTTTAAAATTTCACTTCTGTCCCCAATCGACTTTGAATATCTTTGATGAACATAAAACCTACTGTAATACTGAACTACCGGTTGCAATGTTTGCCCAATTAATTCCCTTTTATCATAAAACAATTTTCCCACAACTAATATACCTTACAATACTGGCAATTGTCAGAGTTTACCTACTTGTTTAGAAGAGTATCATAATAATAATAAAAACAATAATAGTAATAATGATAATAATAATAATAATAATAATAATAATAATAATAATAATAACCATCATCATGATGAACTTGGAAATATACAAAATGTATTTAGGTCATTTGTGCCTATTATTATAGATATATTGTAATTTTTCTAAACTATTTTTTTCAGATTCTTCTTTCCTCTGCTCTGAGGAAATGTTTCCAAGAACGGTGACAATCATCACGCAGAATTCTAACACATTTGATACTGGTGAAAAAAAAGTGTTCATCATTGTCGCTGTTTTGATAACAATCATAGTTGCCATCGTCCTCACCGGAGTCTTGAAGTGGTTGGCCAAAAGACGTATGATTCAAAGGAGAAACATGGAGGTGATGGAGGACATAGCCAGAAACGTCAGCGAAACCGAGGCAGCGGCCGCGGTCCGACCCCCGGGCATACGTAACACGGAACAGCAGATATGTCCGGAACTGCCCGATCCGGGACCTAGTCGTCACAGCAGCGGGAGGTCGTCTTCGAGGTCGTTCAATCCAGATCTCTTTCATCGTCTGCCCAATGGATCTGAGTATCTGCTGCTTCCTCTTCCGACTTTGCCGTCGTACGAGACTGCGATGAAAGAGCCGTCGGACACGCGAGCAGCTGGTCCCACGTCGTGGCCGGAGTTTTCACGTTGCCCATCGTCTACGACGTGGACGACGGGAGCGGGACGAGCACAAGCTGTTCGAGCAACGCGTCGGAACCTTTCACCATCAGCAGGCCTCCCAGTTACAAAAGTCTGGACAGCGTGAGGCAAGACGATTTCCGAGACGAAGATTCAAACAACGAAGCGACCTCTGTCGTCCAGTTTGACTGCTCTGACGCGTGAACTGTGTTTCGTTTTGTGTTAAAGAGAAAACAGTCGAAAGCTTTTGACAGCAGTGTGATGACGCCATTCTTTTAAAAATGTGATTTTTTTTATAATCTATATATATAGTGTATATTAATATTTATATGCGACACAGTTTACTTGCTGTTTCACATCACGGAATAATATATAACTACTTCTATTATGAAAAAAAAACGTCATAAAGTTTTAACATGCAAAACTACTATGAGAAATCAGAAATACAATTACATTCGAACTGGATTTATTGATGACATTGTAGCCTCGTTTTGAGGCCGTTTCAATGCTCGATACAAGCAAATTATTAATATTTCTGACAGCTAATTTTAGCGTTGAACCAAAAAGGGAATTATCAACAGTATCATCCAAAACATGTTATTGTATATCGAAAATCAATTATCATTTTGAAGAAATGTACATCATGTCATACAGTACTCAGATGTAATTGAGTCTTGTTATGAACTTCTGACATTTTTTACGCACTATTCGAAACAGAAAACTTTCACGCACAAGTCTGCAAGTTCAAACAGTTCATGGAATTTTAGAAGTAAGAATTTTTCTCTGTTTTGTGTATAAAATGAATTTTAAATACAATCACGTCTGTAAGCTTTGATCGAGAGAGTTTTTAAAGACATTTCCGCTATGGTTGATTTTTATTGAAATTTTTCAAGAATAATGTAACTGTAAGGTCCTAAAGGGCAGTGTTTTTCTTTTTTTTAAATTGAGCTAAATTCAAGACAGAAGTTCCTAGATAGTAAAAAAAAACACCGTAATAATAATAATAATAATAATAATAATAATAATAATAATAATAATAATAATAATAAAAAGACTGCAATAAGCTAAAATCTATTCTGGCTCTTAAAATTCCAAGAGAATATTTATAGTTCTTAATTTGTAAATTACATTACATCTTCGATATGCTGCTATGGTATAACAACCAAACAATCACCTCAGATGTTAAAAACGTCAGCATACGCGCATTACGTTCTGCTTTGGGGTCATCTCACTGTGCCCGCACCTATTGTCATACATTACTTAATTCAAGGACAGCAAACGATGAAACAATACGGGGGATTACAGTATAGTTTATTTCCCAAAACACCAACAGTGGACTTATAACATTTCACAGTCCAACAAAATGGGAGACGGAATCAGCTTTCTGTTATTTCAAGAGGAGCATCTGCTGTTGACGTAATTCAAAGTCAAGTTGCCAACCTTCCACCAGATCTTAATTGTAAAATTTTAAGGTCAACAAAGGCCTGCTTTCTCTTAATCATATTTATGAATTTCAAAATGTTGGGATAATTTCAGTTTTGAATGGCCGTCCTTCAACATGATTCCTAGTACTGGCACCATTTGTTAAGAAATGGCTCCAGACTTTTCTGTCGGAAGATTCAGTCCATTGTTCGGTGACATACTCAGCAAACCTTTAAACGTTATGGATCCTCTGGATTGGCTTGGATTCCCAGTAAGTGTTCACTTTAGTGATGCTGACTATAGCGATTGAAGCGTTGAGCCGTATCACTTGATCCCTTACTAATCCGTACAGACTGCGGTCACAGTGAGGTTAAATAAACCTCTTTTTATTGTATATGAAAATGACAATTAGATGTGTGTGTGTGTGCGTGCGTGTGCGTGTCTGTACATATATATTATATTTTCATATATATATATATATATATGAAAATAATTTATATGATACACGAGATACAAAGTTGATTTTTATTGTCTACCATATATTTATTATTTCATGACTGAAGACGAAAGCAGATATCAAAAGAATATAAAAATATTATTTTATACTTGTGACCAAAGAACAAATCAAAATTACCTGTGTATTTTTGTATCCTGTATAAAAAATTCAGAAATCAGAAATTATATTCAGATAAAGTGACAGGATAATTATATATCTTTATATGTATGTATGTATGTATGTATGTATGTATGTATGTATGTATGTATGTATGTATGTATGTATGTATGTATGTATGTATGTATGTATGTATGTTTGTTTGTATGTATGTATGTTTGTATGTATGTATGTATGTATGTATGTAGTTTTAGGATTTTGAATATTCTCTGACTTATGTACATCTGAATAGACTCTGCACATATGTATATATATGTATAAATGTATGTATGTATGTACATACGTGTATATATTTCGTATTATGTGTGTCTGAATGTGTGAATATATGTATGTATATGCGAGTGTGTGCGGATGTATGTGTGTATGTATGTACCTATAAGTGATTAATTTCAACTAACTGATAAGATAATAACCAGTAATGTATTTTAATTTCAGTTTTATTAAAAAGTTAAAATACCACTGAGAATAGACAATTATATCTCTTAAATGCAAATAGATTATCACATTCATTTTTCAAAGGGAAACCAAGATGTTATAATCCTAAGTTACAATTAGAAATTATGTAGACAATTATGATTGAAATAAATAAAATAAATATATATTAAATAAATAATGAATACTATTTAAGAAATTAAAAAGTAGTTTATTATTTAAGTATTTAAAATTATCTTCGTTTAGTATTGAAATAATTAAAATATTAAATAAATAATGAAAACTACTAAGAAATTAAAAATACTTTATTATTTAAATGTTTATAATCATCTTCGTCTGCTGTTGAAATAATTAAAATATTAAATAAATAATGGAAACTATGAATAAAGTAAAAGTAGTTTATTTTTTAAGTGTTTGTATATATTATACACAGCAAAAAGTCACTGATTAATAGCTACAAATCAGAGACAAATGACAAAATCGCAGACTGCGATTAGAACTAGAGTCATGTTTCATACAGCGTATCCTCTCACGTGTCAGTTCTGAAACTTCACAGCTGCCATTGTTGTCTTGGTTACGCGTTTTCCAAGATAAAAGGAGATTCTTTATAAACCAAATATTATTATTATTTTTAAATATTTATTTGTTATTTGTTATTTTTATTTTTTTATTTATTTATTAATTTTAATTATTTATTTATTTATTTATTTATTTATTTATTTATTTATTTATTTATTTATTTATTTTATTTTACGTTATTTTATTTTATTTATTTTATTTTATTTTATTTATTTATTTGTTTGTTTGTTTGTTTGTTTGTTTGTTTGTTTGTTTGTTTGTTTATTTTATTAATTTATTTAATTTATTTATTTTGTTATTTATTTATTTATTCGGTTAATAAAAGAAATGATGATTCTCATATATTCTGAAAGGTTTATTAATTAACGTTTTGGTAATTCAGATATCGATCTCCTTAATTTCATTATTAAAATAATATATTTAGTTTTTTTGTAACAAAGGCATCGGTTCCTTAATTCTACCATTAAAATAATATATTTTATTTTTATAACAGATATTTTGATATCTTTAAATATTTTTTTTCTTTCTTTTTGCAATTAAGACATAGGTTGTTTTAATACTACCCTTAAAATAAAATATACTGAAGTACTTGCATGAAACAGTTAAGTAAATGTATATTTATAAAAAAAAACCACTAAAACAAATACTGCAGTTTTACACACTGATATAATCGTGTTGTATAGTGATTAACGACTGAACGTAACATGAACACACATTTTCACTTCGTTTTACAAATATAAATCATCATCATAATCGGAAATCTCGTAACCCTGAAATAAAAATAAAAATTATTTTTTAAATAAAATAAACGTTTTACTTGTATTTTTTTTTTTTTTTTTTTTTTGTTCTGGTTGATGTTGTCGTTGTTGTTGTTGTTGTTGTTGTTGTTGTGTTGTTACTTGCTTTATACATTATATACAGCATATATATATATATGTCGAAAAGCACTCAAAATAAAAACTTAGAGATAGAAAGAAAACGGTAAATGAAAGAAAGAAGGAAAAAGAGGAGGACTTAACGCAGAAAATTCCAATGGTTGTAAATGTAGTTACTCTCTTTAAAATAGTGATATCTCTGTTATACATGAAAAACATACAACGGGTATAATAGTGATACGGATATTTCAACAATCTGTTTCACAAAAAAGTGATTAACTTCTAAACGCCATACTTAGAAAAACGATGACCTACAATGTGACCTTTCTTGAAGTGCGTGTCAACTGCTTCCGGTCGCTCCAACTGCACTTTGGGAACAACTAAAAAATAAAACGTTCAACACGGGCGATTAACACAATTTGTTAATTATGAGAAATAATCTACACGATAAACAGAAGAGGAATCGTCACGAAACCAATAAAACCATAAATGATTGCTCCGATCACTCCATAAAGAAATTAGAGATAAAAATTATATATATATATATATATATATATATATATATATATATATATCTTTATAGGTTATCTGAATGCTGAAAGATGTCTAAAAAGCTAAAAAAAAAATAATAATAATAATACCAGAAGCATCTTCTAATTAAAACTACACAACTTGGCTTAACGTGTGCATCTTACACACTTATCAACAGATTTATATTTCACGGTGTATTTCGATTCTTACCTTTTCTAATTGGCGGTCTGGCAGGTAAGTTTCCCAGAGCCCTGTAAGAAAGAACAGACTGACATTAAACCATCGTAACGAGTTTTTTAACAAGTTTTTTTTACACTTCTGTAATTTGAATAGAAAAACTGGAACATTTTCTGACGTAGAAATCTCTTTCGTTTCAAACAAAAAGAGACCATTGGTCGACAAAATATAATTATGTTTTGCAGATTAAAATAATTAAACTGAGCGCATGAAAAAATGGTTAAAAAAATAAATAATTATACATACGTTAAGAGGCTTTTGACGAACAGTAAACTCATAATTATCAATCCAACGGCCAGTAAACACAGCAGAATTCTCATCACCCAAATTTCAGCCGTGTCTACAGTATCACCTGGAATAATATGTTGCTCATTTGGTTTTTATTTATCTTCAAATAACTGCTATTAGTTATATTTTAAAATACTCTCTCTCTCTCTCTCTCTCTCTCTCTCTCTCTCTCTCTCTCTCTCTCTCTCTCTCTCTCTCTCTCTCTCTCTCTCTCTCTCTCTCTCTCTCTCTCTCTCTCTCTCTCTCTCTCTCTCTCTCTCTCTCTCTCTCTCTCTCTCTCTCTCTCTCTCTCTCTCTCTCTCTCTCTCTCTCTCTCTCTCTCTCTCTCTCTCTCTCTCTCTCTCTCTCTCTCTCTCTCTCTCTCTCTCTCTCTCTCTCTCTCTCTCTCTCTCTCTCTCTCTCTCTCTCTCTCTCTCTCTCTCTCTCTCTCTCTCTCTCTCTCTCTCTCTCTCTCTCTCTCTCTCTCTCTCTTCGATTTATGCACATACATACACATACTGTAAGATACTGATATGCATGCCCAAGCCCGAATCCCCGAATTCATGTACAGAACAGTTACACAGAAAAAAAAAATAATTTCTAAACTTACCAGAGTTGTTGTCGTCTTCATCTTGTACTTTGATGGTGATGACACCAGTGACTGTTCGCTGTATACTGCCTCCGTCCACTGCTGCTACAACAATCTCGTAGTGTGTGATGCCGGTGTCGGCGTCAAGTCCCTTCGCCGTCATCATTGTACCAGTGGAGGAAATCATCAAAAACATGTCACGCGCTTCCTTCACTTTTGCTATCAATTGATTATTTTATATTTATTTATTTATTTATTTATTTATTTATTTATTTATTTTATTCATTATTTCAAAATATTCAAAAACAGCCATATATTTTTGTTGACATTGTTTTTTATTATTATTATTATTATTATTATTATTTATTATTATTATTATTATTGTCTTGTTGTTGTTGTAGATACTGTTATTATTTTGTTAAGCAATATGTATATATATATATAAAACAATACTTAGACTGTCAACGAATTTCGGGGTAATATTAAAAATAAACCCAAAATTTATTTAAGAATAGCAACGTTATGTAATTTTCTTTTTTCACTTTAAAATAAATTAATAAATAAATTTTAAAAAATTAAAAATTTAAGAAACAGAAAATTGTTTAATCATAATTTTAAAAACAAAAATTAATTCGCCAAACAAAACTTTGACTGTGATGTATACAACACACATACTGTCTTTGTAATATTCCTTTATGCTTTCTATGCTGTACTGAACTGTCCCATCAGTCCCTCTGTCCTCGTCTGTCGCGGAGAATACGGTAACTTCCGTCGCCGGCAGAACTGTTTCACGAAGAGTCACGGACTGAAACGAGTTGTTCACGAACGCGGGAGACACCCACACCGGTGTAAATTCATTCTTGGGAATAATCTACGAAATGAAGAAAGTATTAATTAATTTAATTAATTAAAATAATTTGAAATAATAGTGTTGGAAGTAGTATGATACACTGTGGCCTTTTGTTTTTGTCTTTTAATTTTTTTTTTTTTTTAGTAGCAGACATGAATGGCGGTCATTTTCGTCTGATAAACTCTGAATCTATTAATAGTTTAGTAATTAGTTTCTTAAATGTATACGTATTTTCCAGTGACTATTTACGAATGATATGATACAGTTGTAGAAAAACAACAACAATAACAAATTAATTAATTAATTAATAAAATAAAATAAAAATAATATTTGTCAGAATCCTCACAAATTCAGAATTAAAACTAATTATTCTGTGGCGTGATTAACAAATCGACTTACTGAACAATTTTGTAGATGAAGATTTACAAAAAAACAATAAAAAATTACAAAAAAAAAACAACAACAGAAAAACTTACTTTAACAATAACCAAAGCAGCTGTTCCCAAAACGGTGCCGGTGTCAGGCGAGTCATTAATCGTTACCGTCAGCGTAAAGACGTCGGTGTCCATGACGTCGTAGTCAATTCTCGAAGCGTCGGCCAGCAGTTTGGTATCTTCCAAGCGAAACACCGAGTTTACGTTGCCGTCTGTGATGTTAAGTACCACCTTGGCGTTGTTACCTGCGTCTTTATCCACCACGTCAAAGTTAACGAGAAGCAGATCTGTGATGATGAAATGTATTAATATTGTTGTGTTTTTATTTAAAATGCCAATGTTTGCAAACAGAAATTCGAAACTGCAGTTGTATGAAACTTAAAAACTAGATTAATTATAAAAATAAAAATAAAATAAAAAATAAATAAATAAAAAAAATAAATAAATTTAAAAAAAAATTAAAATAATAATAATAATAATTTTATGTCAAGGAATACAGGAGCCAAACAGGTTCTGAAATCCTTTTTAATTTCAGTTAAATAATTTCGTAACTGAGATATTGTTAATCGAGTGTTTTGCTTTAAATTGTTATATAATTACATCCACATAATAATTAACTGAACGAAACCAAGGTTTTACGTAGGATTATCCTCACTGTGGTGTGTATAATTTTGTTTTCTTTTATTAGAAGAAGGCATCGTTAAGTTATATTTTCACGTTTCGTATTTGTATAATTTGTGACGTTTTTCTTGTTCTGTGTTTTAGTTTTTAGTGCTTTCTGCAGCTTGCGTTACGCACCACTTTGAGTGTTTTCTGTGATTTCCACATGGTACACTGACTTTTCAACAGTTGGTGCGTTGTCGTTGATGTCTTCGATTGTAAACGTCAAAGCAGCTTCAGCAACCGAGCCCGCCCCGTCATCGACTTTGAGCTTAACCTAAAAGAAACGTTAATAAATAAATAATAAATAAATAAATAAATAAATAAAATTTAAAATATATATGAAAAAGATGTAGACGTTTTGTAAATACATCTTAATACATACATTCATTGGGTTGTTTTGTTTTGTTTGTTTGTTGTTGTTTATTTTATTTTGTTTTATTGTATTTTTTATTTTTTATTATTATTATTATTTGTTTTTATTATTATTTTTTTTATTTGTTGTTGTTTTGTTGGGGTTTTGGGGGTTTTTTTATGAGGGTGTTGTGTTTTTTTAGTATTAAGATTTGTCTGTTGCTTCAGCATGTTCTATATAACTTTTCACTGATTAATTTTTACTTTTAGGCAGGTGTAATAAATTAACTACGATGGTCAGGAATAAACCTATAGAAAAATAAACCTTATCGAGAATTCTCAGTCCGGTGTTTGGGTCATCCCTGTCTATTTTGGTTTTCAAAGAAATCAATCCAGTCGAGGAGTCAATGCTTAAATATTCATCAGCTCCGGAACCTAACAAACAAAGTAACAACAACAACAACAAAACAAATACATCAATAAATAACAACATAAATAAATAAATAAATAAATAAAAATACCATCAAGTATGATCAAAGAAAACAATGTTTAAACACCGTCGAAAATAAAAGATATCTTTAAAAAAAAGTAAAAATAAAACGTGACCGTCAGACCTTAATTAGTAAATTAAAATCAACGAAAATAAAAATAAAATTAAGAAATATTCTGGAAAGAATTCTTAAACACAAAATTAAAACAGGAAGAAAACAAAAGGGCATAATAAAACAAAACAAAGAAGAAGAAGAAAAAAAAAGGGGAAACAAAAAAAAAAGAACAAAAAACAACAACAGGAAATGAAGACAAGGGAGGTAATTATGATACTTGCCACTTAGTGTGTATGTAAACGAATCCCGGTAACTGAGTCTGTAGACTCCGTACAGAACTGTGTTGGCTGCCTGCTCTTCCGGGATGACCAGCGGTTTGGTCACTGTGATGACCAATTTTTCATCAGAGGCGTCTTTAACCTGTACTATTATCACTGTCGTAGAGTTGAAAACCCCATCTGAAGCACTAAATAATTTTAATCATTTGACAAAATAACATAATTATTAGCAAGATTTAGTTGTTCATGCATCCATCTAATTTAATTTACGAAAATTAACAAAATGGCTGTATATTTGAGTAATTACACGTAATTAAATAAGTCACAGTTAATGATAAAGATGGTATTAAGGATATTAATGCATCAAACAAACAAACAAACAAATGCACATCTAGGATTCTAGAAAAAAAAAAAATAGTTCGTTAGTATTGTGGTGATGTAATTTTTGACGAAAATTTACTTCATCAAAAAGAAAATATATTCTCGTCGACAAAAATTACGACACACACTAGAACGCGCGTGTTAATATTTTCATGTTAATTACGAGACGCATTCAAAGTATTAAAACAACAACAAAATAAATAAATAATTAAATATTAGTATAGAAAAAAATATATCATTAAATAAATAAATATTAGTATATAAAATAAATATCATTAAATAAATAAATAACTATTATGCGTTACCTTGCAGTTATTACATGAACTGTTTTAGTTTCGAAATCCAGAGCTGACTTCAGTTTCAGAAGGTCTCCAGAGACTGAGAAAAAAGACGACGAAGCGTCGTCTATAGAAAAGGTGATTTTATCCCCTGCGTCGTTGTCTGTGGCTGTCAGTGTGATGACGTCGGTGCCTACGTCAGTCTTCTCACTGAGACTGACGACGTACTGTTTTTCACTAAACACTGGGACGTTGTCGTTCACTTTACCTACGAACACTTTGATAGTCCCAGTAGCAGACTGCGGCGACTTTCCACCATCTTCAGCCTTTACGACAACACTAGAATAATAATAATAATAATAATAATAATAATAATAAATAATAATAATAATAATAATAATAATAATATCATCATCATCATCATTACTGTGGTTGTGTTATTATTATTATCATCATCATCATCATCATCGTTATGTTTATTGTTGGTGTTGTTATTTTAGTATTATTGTTGTTGTTATTGTTATTATTTTAATCATCATTAGTAATAAGTGAAGAATATTATTTTATGTAAGCTCTCGTATTAAAATTTTAAGATGTACATTTGTACCTTTGTTTCTTTATAGTGACTGTTGATTTTGTTCTGTATGTGGATTGTTTTATGTTTGTTTTGCTGTAACTGTTTACATGAGGGTGTATTTTGAGGGTTTTTTTTGTTTTGTTTGTATGTTTGGGGTTTTTTAATGTGTGCTTGGTTTATTGTTTTGAGGTGATTGACGAATGAATAGTATTTAGCTTTTTCCTAAAATAAGTTAATGAGCTGACTGTTAAACAAATAAACACCTGTAGTAACTGACTCCCCCAGTGTCTACGTCTGCATCAAGAACTGTAGCAGTCTTCAGTTCGCCCGTGTTACCGTCTAAAGTGAACTTGTTCATACCATCACTTCCGTCATCTGAACAGACACACAACGTTACTTGTAAAAACACAGAAAACTAAAAACACAAATTAATAAAACATACATAACGAATAAATTGAAATTAAAGAAAAAAATTCAGTGCAGAAAACGTTATGAATGTAATTACCAAGCAACATGAAAACAACAAGAATTTACATTTCTGAACTGGACCGATCATCTAGTCGATGAGAATATTCTATTATTCTAGCTCAAAATTTTTAAGAATTGCAAGAATTTAATTTCAAGGAAAACCCTGATCTTTTGCTCCAATGTTTCTGTCAGTCAACATATTTGACTGTTATTATGTCTGTATGTTTATTTATATTGATTTAAAATTCAAGCAAAAACAAAACGAAAAACGACAACACAGTACATACCTGCTTTCACGGACAGCAACTGATAAGTGATGACGCCGTCTGCCCCAAAATCCGCGTCGCTGGCTGTAAAAGTCGTTATCAGAGTCAAAGCGTCCTGGTTTTCATCTACGGCGACATCATCAAACACATTGTTACCACTGATAGCAGGTTTTACCCATTTGGGTTTGTTGTCGTTTTCTGGCTTCACCTAAAATATAGTTTATATACAATCAGTAAATATCACTGTTCACTAATTATTCATTTATTCATTCATTTATTCATTAACGTGTTAACTTATTAACTTATTTACTTATTTACTTATTTTTATTTATTTATTTGTATTAATTGATTTTTATTTTTATTTTTATTTTTTCCTGTAAGATAATTAATATAGATTTTATGTGCCTCATTGTTTGTACCTCAGAGTATATATATATATATATGTGTGTGTCTGTGCGTGTGTGTGTGTGTGTGTGTGTGTGTGTGTGTGTATTGTGTATCTATATGTTCTGAGTATATATATGTGTGTATGGTGAATGTATATGTGTATATCTTGTATATCTGTACGTGTGTATGTTTTGGTGTGTGTGTATATGTGTCTATATAAGTATAGTGAACAATTAAATCTTACATAAATAATGAACGTGGCCATGCTAGTTAAAGGTTGACCCTCATTTGGAGAATCGACTGCGATAACCGACAACGTGTAAGTGTACTTCTTCGACTTCATTTCGTCGTTGTCGTAGTCAGTGAAAGTCGAATCAGTCATGAGCATGTTGCCTTTGAATTTGAATTTAGATTCAGAGTCATCACCTGCTGCTATGTTCACAGTGTATACAGCGTTGTTGCCGTCGTCGTTGTCCGATATGTAAACCTCGCCTAAACTAGTATCTGTGTAAAATAGTGTTTATGTGTTAAAATGTGGTTTTCTTTCTATAAACTGATGTAAACATTGTTTAGTTAAACCCATTAGCAAAAGAATAACCAGTCCCTTCAGTGGGGTCCAAATGGGGTGGTATTATTATTTATTTTCCGATTTCTTTTTCTTTCTTTCTTTTTTTAATTCTTTTTTCTTTCTTTTTTTTTTTTATTTTTTTATTTTTATTTTTTTATTTTTTTCTTTTTTTTTTAAGAACTGTTGGTGTATTATTATTAATAATTTTAAATTAATATCTGTTACAGTTATAATTTAATATCTGTTACAATTTTAATTTAATATCTATTTTACAATTTTAATTTAACATCTGTTACAGTTATAATTTAATATCTGTTACAAATTTTAACTTAATATCTGTTACAATTTTAACTTAATATCTGTTACAATTTTTACAACTGCTATACTTCTGATGTAAAATGTTCCTAGTATTATTTTTGTCCTTGTGTTTTCATTTGGTTAAGTTAAGTATAAAACCATAGTATTTGCAAGGAATTCAAAATATTGAAAGATAATACACTGAAGTGATAAAGTAATTCTTTCTTGAAGCACAATGAAAGAAACGAAATATGACAACGTAAATTCCTGAGATAATTATCAATATCCACTTACGATGAAAACATTTTCTAAATCAATGAAAATGTTACTTAACCTGCAGGCGTGTTTTCTGTTACCGTAGTCGTATACGTAGTAGTGTTGAATACGGGAGGGTTGTCGTTGATGTCAAGCACAGTTAACTTGAAATCCAGTGTGGCTTTTAGAGAATTCGAGTCTGTAACTACGACTGTGAGATGGTCTAGAGAAACACGCCCCGACACACCCTCTCTGTCCACCCTGCTTCTTATAGACATCTCACCTGTCGTTGAATTGATGTTAAAAAACGTGGCGTCTGAACCTGGTTAAATAAAAAACAGAATATTTAATTAAAGCAAGTAAACGGAAATTTAAGTTATAGTGGTAGTAGTAGTAGTAGAAGTAGTAGTAATTGTTGATGTTGTTGTTACTGTAATAGTAGTAGTAGTAAATAAAAATAAATAATCAATTTTATATTTTATATTTAGGAAGGTAATTAAAAATTGCCATTAAACAACAAATATAGGTCGATAAACCAATGAAAAAAAAAATATATATATCTGTGACTTACATACGTTTATTATGAAATGCATTAATAAAAAGGCTTGTATTTTAATCTCAGTAAACGTGTTGATGTATAAATACTTTAATAAACACTGATTTGTTTTTCATATCACGATTTTAAAGGAGAGTCTCGATCATTAAGGATCATTCTCATAACGTTGAAACACGAACCTTTGAGTTCATACGTGTGGGAATCGTTTTCGTCTGCGTCGGATACACTGAAATATCTCGGCAGTACAGTTCCTGTTTCAAGTTCCTCCGCTATTTCCACATTATTCGTAGTGGACAATACCGGACTTTCGTCAATCGAATCGGTCACTTTGATGGTCAGTGAAGCTCGAACATTGTTTCGACCATCAAAAACACTGTGCAGTTTTAAGAGGGATAACCAAGAGTTAGAAAGATAAGTAAACGTGAACATATTTAAGAATTTATTGTTCTTTTTTCTTAATATAACTCATTTTCTGATGCTATTCTTATTTTCAGTTCGTTTTAAAACGTTTCTTTTAAAATGATTGATATATACTAAATATATTTAATCTTCAAATTCAGTCAGTTTAATATTTGAAAGAAGTAATATTTATCTTTGAGGCATTTTGTTTTACAAAGAAAAAAACAGCAGAGAGAGAGAGAGAGAGAGAGAGAGAGAGAGAGAGAGAGAGAGAGAGAGAGAGAGAGAGAGAGAGAGAGAGAAATCGGCCGGTATTGTACGTACTTGACGCTAATGACGTAGGACGGAGTTATTTCGTAGTTAAGAAGCGCCACTGTTTTCAATTTTGAATCTTCCGCTGTGAAAACATCTTTGTGCGTTAACACAGAATATGTGAGACTGTCGCCCTCTGGGTCCACGCCTCTGAATGTTAAAACCGTGGAACCAATCACAGATGTTTCCGATACCTCAACTACTTCTGTCCCATCAGGCTTTGGCATCGTGAAAAAAGGCGATTCGTCTAATAAAAGAAATGTACGAGTTGTCGTTCTTGTTTTTGATATAATTATTTAACAACCATGAAAATTATAAAAAATATAAATTAAAAAAAAAAAAATAAAAATGGGTAATAAACATTAGTTAAAAGCTTTGGCAATTAAGAGATACTTATTGAGAATCAGTATTTAATAGAAAGCAAGAATCTAATTAGTACAAGGATCCTTTGTATTTTCAGAGGGTGCTTCATTCCGAACTTTAGTAAATGGATGCAGAAACAACAGTGCTTTTGCTGCTACTGATATAAATGTACTGGTAATAATTATGATAATGATTAAAAAAAATTAACAACTTCAGTGTTAAAAAATGATGATGATGATAATAAAGATAACTACGACAATTGTTTATGATCGCAGGATTAGTGGTGACGAAGATGATGATGATGATCATCATCATCATAGTGGCGGTGACGATAATGATGATGATTATGATTATGATGATGACGATGATCATGATTGTGTGATAGTGATGGTGATGATGGTAATGACGATGATAAATATATTCAAGAACAACCTTTAAGGAACAACCAGTCTCCTTTATCTGTAGAGCTCTTAGATCTGACAGAGATGTAATTGATAGTAAACTCTTTTCCTAAGTTTTTGTCCATCATCACGTTTTCACCAACCACCTCTTCCTTTCCCACTTTTATACCTCCTTTGTTATTCCAAGAAAAATAAAATTTTCTGAAATAAATTTAATAGTTTGTTATTACTATATTTTTTTATTTTTTTATTTTTTTTTTATATATATATATATTTTTTTTTTTTTTTTATTTATTTATTTATTTATTTATTTATTATTATTATTATTATTACTATTATTATTATTATTATTATTATTATTATTATTATTATTTTATCATTTGTATTTATTTGTTTAATTTAAAGTTTTGATTTAGTTTAATTTATTATAAAATTATAGATCAGTAACTGAATATATAGTGAATTATGGACTATGCAGTGTATGTGTGTGTGTGTGTGTGTGTGTGTGTGTGTGTGTGTGTGTGTGTGTGTGTATGTGTGTGTATTTCCTTTTATGAAAAAAAAATATTTTTTTAAATAAACAAACAAACAAACAAACAAAAAACAGCAATAAAACCAAGAATTTGAAAATACTGAAACTCGTACCATTATCAATA
This sequence comes from Chrysomallon squamiferum, assembly GCA_012295275.1. Taxonomy (NCBI): domain Eukaryota; kingdom Metazoa; phylum Mollusca; class Gastropoda; order Neomphalida; family Peltospiridae; genus Chrysomallon; species Chrysomallon squamiferum. Next base: position 25,809,638 of record CM022673.1, on the reverse strand, counting down.
AATTTGTTTTAAAATTTTACGCTGACAAAAACCGGGTGAAACTCACTGATGCTCGCTACAGTTGAGGAAATTTCCATATTTGTACGTCACCCAGTAACAGCCGTTTGCGTCACAGTTAGTACTGGCAGCCATTGCTGCCCATTCGTTTTCACCCCCGCCGATTCTGTTTTTAAAATATATATTAAAAAAAAATACAACTAATGTATAAAAATATATTATCTCTATGTTTACTTGAAATATGTAAATATTTAAAAAATAAAAAAAAGAAAAATGTGTTTCAAAAGAAGAGTGAAAATACCTTCCATTTTATTTATTTAATAAGTATCTTCATATGTGATGATAAAAAGAAGAAGATGAACAACAACAACAACAACAATAATAATAATAATAAAGCGATGGACTAATAATTAACTGAAATATTTTAATACAGAGAAAAAGAATAAGAGAAGAAACAACAATAATAAATACATTTTCAGAAATCGAAATAATTAATAATAAAAATAATGGTGATAACAGTGAAGACAATTGCTATTGATGATGGTAATAATGATGACAGACTAGTTAATAAACATATAATAAAAAGGTAAAGAGAGAGTGCACTGATAATTAGACAGAGAGAGAGAAAAGACGGAGAGAGATCGTTAACCCATGACGTAGGACACATTAATTAAATTTTTCAGACAAACCTTCAGACAGATTAGGTCTTGATATTTAAACTATACTTGTTTTGATAACTGAGTGAAGGTAACCATTGAGATTGAGTAGTGTGACACTGATGATAAGATTCGGAGTATCTTCAGACTAATAAGCGCCACTGTTTTCAGTCTAGAACCTTCCGCTATATTCTTATCTTGATATTTAAACTATACTGTTTTTGACAGACTGAGAGAGAGAGAGAGAGAGAGAGAGAGAGAGAGAGAGAGAGAGAGAGAGAGAGAGAGAGAGAGAGAGAGAGAGATTGATTTAACCTCAAGTAAATCCACGATCTTCCGTCACCTTCCATCAGCTGCACCTCTGCCTCCTTGCACTGTTTTACTTGTACAATTAGTTTGTTTTTTGACGTGATGGGAATACTCAAGTCATTCACCCTGTAGTACTTTGAATCATCAACTCCCGTCAGATTCCTCCATTCGCCTGTAATTATAACAGAATACTTTGAAACGTAGAACCTTCATTATTGAAACATATAACAGAATTTTTTGAAACTTTTTAACTTTTATTCATTATTCTTATTACTGTTGTTGTTGTTGTTGTTATTGTTATAACAGAATCCTTGAAACGTTGTTTTAACTTTTTATTAATTATTGTTATTACTGTTGTTGTTATTGTTGTTGTTATTATTAACATTATTATTATTATTATTATTATTATTATTATTATTATTATTATGGTCATTGTTATTATTGTTGTTGTTGGTACCGCTATTATTATTATTATTATTATTATTATCCTCACTGTCATCATCATTTTGAAATAGAAATTTTGATAATAAAGAAAAAGAACAATGTATTCATGTTTTGTTTCGAAACTTGGAAATCCTATCAGATACATGTGAAAGATGTTTTATGTACAAACCTCCGTAGCATCCAGAGAAAAAATATAATAGAAATACAACACTATACATCTTCATATGTTTTACTCTGCAAGAAAGAAAAGAAAATTAAATATATATATATAAATCTCGGTTGCTGTGACAGTATCTGAAATATTACGATTAAAAGATTAATTGTAATTAAAAAAATGCTTGCTTTATTTATTTAAAATAATTTAAAAATAAACATACAATATTTCTTTCGAATAAACACGTGGTGAGAGAGAGAGAGAGAGAGAGAGAGAGAGAGAGAGAGAGAGAGAGAGAGAGAGAGAGAGAGAGAGAATAATATCCCCTGTTTTTTTCATGTATGTGCTACTGTTTTTCATTTTCACCGTCGAGCAATCAGTTTTTACTGCGATTCAAAATCAGACAATGAAAATTTCTCTAACGGTAAGAGAACACGCAAGTATAACACACACACTGTCGTCTAAATCACGCACATTCTGATAAAAAAGAAAGAAAATACCCCAGTAATAATGAAGGTCAGGCAATAACACAGAAGAGTTGTTCTTTCAAAAAAGATTAAATCTATCATCTTCATGTCTGATCTGTAAAGTTTTATAATTTTGTTGTTTACTGTAAAACGTCAGTTGACATTAAATTTAAGAATAAAATTTTAAAAATTCTGTTTGTTATTGAAACTTAAACATTTTTAGATATGGCAAAGTTTTAAAATTTTAATGATTATACATTATATATTATTGAGAGGTATTTTATTTGGATTTGTTTTTATCAGTCTCTCTCTCTCTCTCGAATTAATGAATGCTGATATTTGCTTTTGTTTTTATTATCGATTTATATATTTTAATAATACCTGACAGTGGATAAACGCCTCATTGTAAGTTTAAAGGTGTATAAATGTTTTTCTGCAACTTAATTACATTTATTTTTAATGATAAATCACGTTATTAAAAAAAAACAAAACATTTTAAAACATATTTACAGTGAGACATTTAATCATTAAATGGATATTGAAAACAAATTATTACCTAGGAGTTATGTTAATAAAATTTATATAATTTTATATTAAACTGTTCTTTGAATTAAAAAAAAAAAAAAAAAAAAAAAAAAAAAAGGTAGTTATTATTACAGACATCAAAAGATATTATTATTATTATTAATTTACAGATTATTAATCCACGTACAATGATAAAATAATTATCATTATTAAATCTATTTGCAAAGGAAATATTACATATTATTATGAAAAAAAAAATTAAAATAAATATTTAAGCATTTTAATAAATATCCTTACCTTGACTTGGAAAACAGTAATGTGTAAATCAAAATTCCTGGGAACCCGTTTTACCTATGAGAATGACCAGAAAACAAAATGTTTCTTTAAGAGTCAGACAACGAATAATCTTTGTAGAAACCTCTACACGGTAACATAGCATTTTAGACGAAATTTTATACATTCCCCTAAACAAAATGATTTTCCAAGATAAACCGACTAAAGTTTCGAGTTGGCATGTTAAAAACAAAAAAGTAAGAGTGAAATTTTCCCTTCGTATATCGTATTAGGTTTTGTAGACACAAACAAACCGATAATGTGCGTAAATTAGGATTTCGCTAATTATTTTTTCATATTTTTCAGCAGACACACGCACATGTAATAAAACTGAATGAACGCTTAAAATTACATTATAAATTTCTTCTTGTTATTATATACTTTATTTAATATAATTTGGAGTATTAGAATTTTTTTTTTTTTTTTTTTTCTTTTTGTTGTTTTCAGGTTGTTTTGTTGTTTTTCTTTCATGGTTTAATTAACAGGATTACGTATTAAGAAAGGTAGTGGATACTGCTTGCGGTCGATGTTATTTAAAAACATTCTTGTGTATTTAACGATAACTGAATTTATTAATATTTTGATCATAAAATTTCGTTACAGTAAATGTGAAATTAATGTTTTAATGTTTTATATTTAATTTCAAAATGTTGATATGACAAATTACTAATGACAGGCATGATATCAAAGCCGATCAGTTATTTATTTATTCATTTATTTATTTATTTGCTTGGATTGTTTGTTTTTAACGTTATTTCTGACCAAACGTAAATATTTTTTAAATAAAAGACCAATATCTATAATTACAATTGCCTCCATTTCATACATTTATTTTATTTATTTGTTTATCTTATGTATTATTATTTCTCTTTTTTTTTTCTTTTTTTTTAATGAATTGTAATAAATAGTCTGTTTAGTATATACTGAACCTGTGATTCTTATAATTCTGGATCGACATTAAAATTTATTGAACCTCAAAATGCTTTTGCACTACTCGACAAAATCGAATATTCGTGAAAATTACATCGTTTATATCAAAACATTTGCATCATCAAACTAAAAGTCAAGTTCACTTTTAATATTAATCAACAAAAACAAAAAAAGAAAACAACGTTATGTCACGTTATGAAATAATAAATTTTGCTTTGAATTTAACATCCAGGAATCATTATGCAATTAATGCCAAAATGTCGTATTTGGAATTAAAAGAACTATATTTTTAATTTTCGAAGAAGCATGAATGACAAAATTATTTTGTGTGCTATTCATATGTGCAAAAGTTTAATAACAGTTTCAGCCACTTCTGTTTTTAAAAAATGTTGTTAATAAGCTTTGTGACATACAATTCTGAAATGAAGATTTTTCTATGTCAGGGTAATTTTATGTAAAACTGCTATTACATTACTTATTATATAAAAAAAAGTTCCACATTCTGCTTGACAAAGAAAAAAAACAACAAATTTTTAATGAGTTTATTTTGATCACATCAAAACGTCATTAAGAAATAAAAAATTACAATAAACTCTTTTGGACAAAATTAATAAATAATATATATATATATATTTTTTTTAAATTTTTTTTTACATATTATTCCATGATTAAACATATAACATGACTTTACACAGTAATTGAAAAACATTGATCTTAATTTTATTTACATGAATTGTTTCTGACAAACAAAAACCTCCCCACCCCCAAAAAGAAACATCAGAACTACTGTTAACACATAACTGAAACTAGTTTCCAAGACTTTTTAGTCTGTTTTAAGACAACAAAACACATTACACAATAACAAAGCTATAAAGAAAATATGTCTAACTTTAGAATAGAATTTTACTTCAAATTATTCATTTTAAAAGTTATTCATTAATTTTTCTTCTAATGATTAAATGGTTTTGAAGAACAACATCATAAACAATATTTATTTTTGAATTTGTTTTAACCTGATCCTTCTCTATAAATAACAAACATTTATAATTTTTGTTTTTTGACCAAGGGTCATCATTCACAAAAGAACAAAAAAAAAAAAAATTGAAAATTGACCTGTTCAATCATATTTGTTATAACTGCTCACAATAAGGCATTTGCTGGTTTAATAATGTCTGTTAAAAAGCAGCTGTTTGAGATTTTTTTTTTTTTTTTTCATTCATCTAACTTTTTATCTGTTTTTGTGGCAGATAACATCAACAATGAGAATGGACAGCACCAGAGAAATTTCAGTTGAACATCTCAAGATGTCAGTGATGAAGCAAACGCATGAAGGTTGCCCATCTGACTCAGACCACTCTCTATGTGATTAATGTGTATCTCCACATTGTTTTGAAATGAACTGAAAAGGAAAAAAAATCCAACAAATATAATATTCAAGATCAAAAGGGTAAAAAATAACATATGAGTATCTCCATGTTGTTTTAAAATGAACTAAAAAATATTTAAAAAATATATAAATATATATATATATATATTTTAGATTATAAAGCTTGAACATTTTAAATTAATAAGACTCGTATATAATCTTCACACTGTTTTAAAATGAACTGAAAAAAAAAAAAAAAAAATGCAACAAAAAGAACCCAACAAATATTAATATTTATCATCAAAAGTGTCCAAAATTTTATATTTGAAATTTGTTTTATTTCCATTTTATGATTTGTTTCAAATCCATTATTCTGTTTTTATTTTGGAAGATATTAAAACAGAGGACATAATAATAAAATCATAACCAGAAATGAGAAAACAAGTTAGATTAACTATTTCACCCAGATCAGAGATATAACTAAGAAAAACAATGAATACATGACCATATTAAATTAATATAAAAAAAGTGAAATATTTATATCAACAGACAGACAACTGCTTAAAACATATATATTACCCTTGAAATTGTATATCAGGTAAATATCAGCTGGGTATTCAAATATTCTTCTGTTAAAATTAATCACAGTCAAATTCTTTAAAACATGTGAAAATTAACATGCAGTGGTTTATACTGCAACTGAAATAGCTTAAGTAACCTGTGAAATACTTTCAGTGAAATGAAGAGATGAAATTTTAAAAACATATATATATTTTCTTACTTTATGCTGTTACCATCCAGAGTTTCTCTGATATCTGACAAACTATCTGTCAGTGACTTGAATTCAAAAGAATTGAAGTCATGTTCTGAAAATGTCTGAAATAATAATAATAATAATAATAATAATAATAATAATAATAATAATAACAATTATAATAATAATAATAAAGACAATAATAATAACAATAATAATAACAATAACAACAACAACAATAATAATAATAATATGACAATGATAATGATGATGATGATGATGATGATTAACAACAAAAAATTAAAAAAAAAAAGTACCTGCTTAAATATGTAATTGATTTTATTTTTATTTTTATTAATCACAAGTTGAGGCTAATTATACAAGAAATACAAAACTGAATTTTTTGTTCTTCTGGTAAATAAACCTTAAAAAAAGTGTCGAGCGAAAAAACAAGACCATAACAACAGAGTAGAATACCAGGTTTTCCTTTAATATCATGTACAGTATTAAATGTTACAAGTAGACAAATGTTTAAAACAACTCACTCGGACTTGTAACATCAAAGAAGTAAGGCTGCCGACAAGGTTTAATATTCTCTCATTTTTGGCTGTTTTCTTGTTGGAAAACATTGACTGGTGAGGGAGAAAAAGTCATATTAAAACATTACATTTAAAATAAATACACAAAAGAAAAAAAAAAAAAAAAAAAAAAATCACATAAAAAAAATCAAACGATTTTTAATATTTTTAAAAAAAAAGTAAAAAAATTGATTTAACAATTTGTTGAAAAGGTGGTAAATTCGAACTAATTATTTTTATTATTATTAATATAATTTTTTAATTGTTTATTTTTTTTTCAAAATTAAATTCAGTGTTTAGAAGATTAATGTCTACAATCACCTGACAGATTCTGCTGACCATTGACTGTGCTTCTTCTTCGCATTTTTTTCTAATTTCTGAAGGTTGATCTACAGGCATCAGACCATGGTCTGGTGCAATCTGAAATTCAGCAGATAAAAAAAAATTGAAAAAAAAAAAAAAATTTAAATTTACTAAATCCAAGAAAAAATATTTAATTAATTTAATTCTTATATTTACTTTGATGATTCTTATCACAAATTTGTCTTTCCCTGATCACAGTTTTTATCCACATATTTTTTTACTAAAAAAATCAAACACTCATCTATCTCACATATCACATTAACAGTAGTAACTGCTATTACTGTTATTTTAGTTTTGTGCAATACTCCTTTAGGTTTAGTTTAACAAATTCTAAATAACTCTGGGAAACAGATACTTACTGATTACAAAAAAAAAAAGAAACAAAAAAAAACATTCTAAGGGCTGGATGATTCTGGATTTATTAAAATTATTAAAATAAATCATCTGCCACTTTTTAAGCATCTGAGGTTTTTTAGTTTTATTTTATATTCCTAACTTTTAAAAATAATTAACAGAACATAATAACGGTGCACCTACCTCTTGGCAGTACTGCTGCACTCCAACCAGATAGTCATTGAGATCCTTGTTCAGTTTATCCAGTTCTAACACAATGTGAGCATACTTCTTTTGAAATTCGACAGTAATAGGCTGCTGATAGGAACGCTGTAAAAATGAGGCACATGTCTATTCTTAAATTAGTATCACTAAACATTACAAACAGTCACGTCTGGATGTTGTAGATTTCAAACAACACAACACACCTAAGGTAAAATTAACCAGTTTATAGTTCGATCCCACAAAGAAAACATTTGTAAAAAAATTTTCTTCATTTCAGTGAATAAATGATGTATTATTGTGGATGTTTGAGGTAAAGTTTCTTTTCTTTTATAGAATGCTCTCAGTTTAAACCAGCTAATGTGACTGAATACATTTTTCCTATTATTTAAATTAAACTTTATTCTGATTTAGATGTTATCTTTGTAGAGCTATATTCATTGTGCTCCAACCTCATATAAAATGGTTACAATTCCAGTAAAAGATAAGCTATATGATACATATAAGGCACTGAATTCCTTTCAATAGCAACTTACTGATTTCTCTGCCTGGGTATTCATGTCTTTTAGCTGGCGAATCCAATCTTTTTTAATAGATAAAATCTTGGACAGACGAGTCTGCAAAAAAGATGCTCAAGACTTAACAGGTTCTTAAAAATAATAATAATCATACATGATACATTAACCAAATATTTTCAAACATCAGTTTTTTTTTTCTAATTTTTTTAAACATCTGTCCAATCCATTTTATCAGCTTCAACTTAGCTATGGATATTATGTTCCTCTATGTATATGTGAGTAGAATTATTTGTCACGTTCTTTCAAGAAAATTTGAAATATAAACAGCAACTTGGGTTCTATACCTTTTTAGGTCATCTAAGAAGCTAAGTTGTTTGTTTGTGAGTTTTAGTGAGTTATTTCTTCATTTTTCCCCAAAAAACCTGGTATGCACAGATACAAGTTAACTTAGAAATATTTTATTTCAACTGATGCCACATTCGTTATTTACTCCTGAAGTATTTTGACACCTAAATAAATTATATAGAGTAATATATATAAAAAAAAGTAAATTAAAACGTGACAAACCACTAAAACTAGAAACTTAATCGGAAAGCCTCCATAAGATCCTCCTTCCAAACTCATCAGTCGCCCTTTGAATGGAGAACCACTCAACAAAGGATCATCATTCTGAAACAAATCAAATCAGTAATTAAAAAATATCCAATTAAGTTTACATTACAATTAATTATCTTTTCCAAAGAAAAAACAGACGGTTTATGTGCCACATAAATATGGTGGCAGAAGAACAATTTTTTACAATAAACCTCTTTGAATGCAATGAAACGAAATTAATAAAATTAATGTAACAAAACATACAAAAGAACCATGCTAAGAATGTTTGAGGGCGTTGACATATTGGTTATCTTAAAAGGGAATGGAATGTTTGTTTTAATTTAACACACATCTAAATAAAGCCAATAAAATGAATTACTATATATTCATGCTGCAGATGTGTTTTATTTTGTTGCTGTTTTTATATAGAAAATCCTAACTTAATTACCATTATGTTACACCCACAGACGTACATACAGACAGAGACACACATACATACATACATACTTACACATGTATATATTTTTATCTAACGAATGGTTTTACAGAGCCACAGTCTTGTGCAAGACATCCATCAATCTAAAATTCCTTATGTGCAGAAGAGTAATTCACAAACAAAAACAAAGCACAAGACTGGTCTCACACACACAAATAACAATGCTCACCAGATGCTGATTTGGTGAAGATAAACCTGGAATGAATCTAGGTGGAGAAAACATGCCTGGCCTGGGTCTACTTTTCTTTTGAAAAGAAGACAAAGGAATAGTTTCAGATTCTTCGGTACTCTGTAATAAGAAAATATTTTAAAAATTAAACAAAACTACCTGAAGAAATTTTTTTTACTGGATTTTAAATAAATATTTATTAAAAAACATGTTCAAAATTCAAAATTATTTATTTTTTTAAAACACACACCAACACACTCATATACATATAAAAATATATATACATACACACATAGTTTAAATAAATTTCCTTTTACTTTTTAATTCTAACAGAAGTATCTAATATATATTTATTTTGTACTGACCAAAACTTCATAGTCAGGGATGGAGTGAGTTCCAAGTCCTGGTCTGTCAAAAATCACTCTGTACGAACTGTCAACTGTGTCTAGCTTCTATCGTTCCCGTAAATAATCCATCTTGTGGTTTCCGCAGACGGGCTACAATTCAACAAAGACTATTTAATAATTCATCAGAAATAATTGTTTATATATTTAAAATCTTTTAACAATATTTCCAAAAACATTAAAAATAATAATAATTTTGGAAGATTCAATATTAACTTCTGCAAAATTTTTAAACAGATCTGAAAAATCTTTAGATCAAAATGTTTTAATGTCTTCAATAGGAAAAAAAAAAAACATATCTACCTAGGGTTAAGCAAGACAAGAAAAAATATAATAATCCTAATTATCTTCTTTTTTGTTTTCATTTTCTTGACCATCAAATTTACTGTTTGAATCATTCTGTACATTTTTCAAATGACTTTCAGTTTAAATGTAAATATCTGGATGCTTTTATAAGTGTTTTCAGTTCTGTGAATGCTTTGTAATTAAATAAGAAACCTGTGACTTTGGTTCCAATCACTAAATGTAGAGGTATCTCATCTGGCAGATCCTTCAGATTCTGAAATTCCTGCAGTTTACGTTGCTGAAGTAGTCGTATTTTCTCTCTCTTTTCCTCTAAAGTCGCTCTTTCTTCTATGAAGAAAGCTGGAGAACATCTTTAACAAAACCCAATACAATATATGTCTGATATATATCTAAGCAATATCTAACATAGATATTACCCCATTATATTAAATGTCACTTTGTTTATATTTAATTGCAATAAATATTTATATTACCTTTAAGCCCATAGAGAGTATAACACATTTATTCCAAGTCAGTGTCATACCAAGTGCTATTTAATATTTAATTATAAAAAATTTTAGTTTTTAAAAACAGTGTATATAATAATAATACCGAATATACTAAAGTCCTAAAATTAGCAATAATTTTGATAGAATGTAACTAAAATTCCAATAAATAACAAATATTCCTCTTATTAACAAGCACCCCACCTTCTTGGTTTTCCCATCAGCCTTCTGATTTTACACCATTCAACCCGCTGCAGTTTTCTACATTTTAACTGAGGAAATGATTCTTTTACGCAATTAGAGAAATCGTTCTGTCCAAGAAACAGTGGGCTGGAAAACAAATTATTAAAAAAAATAAAAAATAATAATACTGTTCAAAACAGAAACTAATATATAGGTATACTACAAGAAAATATCAAGCTTAGAAAGGAAAAATAAAATCAGAAAAAAAAAATGAAGAAGAAAAGAAGCTAAATATCTGTTTGAAACTCTTTCAGCAATTCAGAATGACATTTGGTGATTTATGTAACAATAATGAAAATTAAAATTAAAGAAATAAAATAATACTGTTAAAAATAGAAACTACTGTATATGTATACCAGAAGAAACTGTCAAGAAAATATATAAATATCTACCTTAAACACTTTCAGCAATTCTGAACTTTTTGTCATTTATTTCTTTTACTGTATGTTATCTTATTTTTTAACATTCAAAAAACCGCAGATTTACATAAAAAATAAATCTCATTTTTATGAAACTCTATACCCTCTGTCAAGAATTATAAACTCATTTAGTTTTTACTTACGCATCGATATTTGAATAGAACCACTCGTAACAGACCCATTTGTGTGCTTTTGGTAATTTCAGTAGATTACGAAGTCGAACTCCCACAGACTGTGCTAATCGTTTGTCCAGGGTTGACAGAGCTGATTTGGTATACGACTGATAAACCAAACAAAATAAAATAAATTAGATAACTGATTTCATTTAACGCAGCATGTATTGTTAAGACAACATTTTAACTCTTTTAACAATTTCCATTCTCAGAATTTAATTTTAAATAATTCAAGAAATTAAATATTTTTCCATTCTCAGTTAAATTTAATATTTTAAATAATTCACAAATACAAATATTACTCACATAACTTCTAAAATATAAAAAGGGTTTGTTAATGCAAATATCAGCATATTTAAATAAGTATGGGAAAAAGACAGATAAAAACAAACTGAACTAACAAACCTGACACTTGCCACTTTTAATTTTATAAAACTCTTTTCAATATTATGTATCTTTTAAAAAAAAAAATGTGAAAAAAATGAAAACAAAGACTATTTATCTATCATAGAAAAATATGTCTAAGGAAAACAGACACAATTGATGTACATACAGGAACAGAGAATGAAGCCTTTGACTTCCTGGGAGACTTGGAGGGTGAGTACAATTTGTCGTCATCCTCTGGGTAGGCTTTGGGCGTTTTCTTCCGAACCCGCGACGTCTGCAAATTATCAACACCTCATGTAATGATACACTACCTCGTAACACAAACCATGAAACAATGAATAAAATATAATTATTATAAATAATAAATATAAAAATAATTTTAAAAACTAACCCATGAAAATTTTAATGCCATCAAATTAATTTCTAAAAATCTACACCATTTTAGAACACCAGTTCAAGCATTTATGGTACCACTACATGAAAGATTTTCTCTGATCACAGTTTTGGCAAGAAGCATTTATAATTCTTAAAAAATAAAAAATAAAAAATTTCACATCTGTCATAATACAAACTGTGAACATAATTTATTCATGTGTTTATAAATATTTTCTGTTCATTTTGAGTTTAATAAAGTTTTAAATTCTAAACTTCATTTTTATAATACTTACACCTGACAGCAACTTTGAGGACTTATCAACATTTTTTATAGGAGAAAAATTTGTGTCCTCTTCTTCGTTGAAATATTTCTGATTCTTTCTTCTGATTCTCTCTGGCTACAAAACAGAAAACAGAAAACTTCAAAACATCTTTGAAGTTTCATGTGTTCTTCAAAAACTCTTTTAAAATAAGAACCTCTACTTTAGTACAGATTAAATATTCAATAATAACTATTTTAATTATGTTCTAAAAAACTGTTTTTTACCTGTAGACTAACCTATTGTGAAAAATGTAATTTCTCATCACTAATGTTTTGTTTAAATACCTGTAAATACATTGGTGTACTTACATTTCCTCTTCTTGGTGGTGTGCTGAAGGAATTTCCCTTTCCTGCAACATAATTTTTTTTATTATTTTATATTATATAATCATTTACAAAATATATTTCTATTTCTTTATTCCTCAAATTGTTCATGATTTGTCATTAAAAAAAATTAATTTACTCTCTGTATTACATTTTACAATTCTGTAAGGTTTTATGACTTAATATTTTCTTTATACATTTTCACTTGTCAGAATGATCTATATCATTATCAGGAAGTTCCCATTTTCACCCTCTGAAGATTTATTAGCATTTATTTTTACAGTGATTTAAAGTAATAAGAGTTTAATATAAGATATTAACATTACTTCCAAATATTTGGTCACTTCAAGATTTGCATGTACATACCTTCCTTCATAGTTACAAGAGCCTTGGCTGAATCTGTAATTTAACAAATCAATAATTAAATTTCAAATCAAATTAATACAAATACAACAGATGACAAAAATATGAATTACAAGTTTGCTTAAGTTTAGTAATCAATTAAGTTAATTCTGATAATTTTATTTATTATCTCCAAAATTTTAATCGTTTGTTACGGAAAATATTATTAACAACTTCACCAAATCCACACATCCTTCACTTCGTTGCCTCAGTTTGAATGAGCTTTATGACTTAAAAAACAAGTTATAAAAATTGTATTTTGTTGTTAGGTAACCCCAAAATTGTAAATCTTACGTGAACGATAAATAATGAAAATAATAATTACAAATAGTCAAACAAATGTCGCGAAATGAAGAATTCATGGAGTAAATATTATTATATTATTAAAAGCGTTTCCATAATCATTGGAAATAACGATTTTAATTTTAAAATAAAAACTATACAGAAAGCAGTTTAATGCATAACTGCTTGAACGTGCCTTTGACTCGACCAAACTATAAAATTTTTATGACGTACGTGCGAATGTATTAAAGGGGTTCATAAAACCTTACTTTCAACACTTTCTTCTGCCGCCATTTTGGTGGCGCCTCATTCTCAAAAGGGTATCACCGTAATACGTCATAAACCTTATAAGGAGGTTAGCTTATTTAGATAATTTAATGCAGGCAGCAGCTCGATATTTAAAGCGGAGTTGGGTTAAAATGTATATCGAAGTTGTTTTCGTTTCGCCAATTATTTTTTTTCTGCCTATCTTCTTTATTTTTTATTTATTGTAATTACTCGTAAAAGTATTAAATGAAAGAGAGTTTTCAGGAGCATTTTATATTTTATGGAACTAAATAATAATAATAATAATAATAATAATAATAATAATAATAAAACGTGACCATGTTTAATAAAATAAGGCTTTTTGCTCCATTAAACCTTAGATTAGTTACACCCAGTTATTATTTTCAAAAACAAATAGGTTTGAAAAGTGCGAAAGTTTTTTTAATTTTTTTTATTCTATTATTATTATTATTATTATTATTATTATTATTATTATTATTATTTAATTATTTCATGTGTGTCAATCAGGTCACTCATTCGCAGCTGGTTTATTTATGTATTTATTTCTTAATTCTTAAATTTTAAAAATTTTAAAAAATATTATAATAATATTTATTTTTGGAATACACAAATACACACTATAATATATTAAAACGAAAATAAAATTATTATTACATTCTTAAATATGTAAGCACAACCAAACCCTTTACTGTTTACACTGTTAAGAACCCATTATAATCTAATTACTATATTTCTATAAATAAATATTTTTAATAATAATAATAATAATAATAATAATAATAATAATAATAATAATAATTCATTTCACTGCACGGTTCGCATTTAGAAATATAACAATATCTTGCATGTTATTTATTTCATTTTACTTAACTCGTAACAGTACATTTGTTATTTGTTATTCTGTTTCTGACAAGGAAAATAAAGTCAAATAAACTTTGTTATATTATTTTGCCGGTGTCGTGTGAAATTACTAGCTGTTCAATAATACTCGCAGCTGCAATACTGCGCATGATTGTCGTAAAATTAGCCATACATGTATTTTGCTCGTATTACTTTTAGTAATACATGTAATAATAATAATAATAATAATATATGACAATAATAATAATAATAATAATATATATATGTACTGTTACGAGTTAAGTAAAATATATATATATATATATATATATATATATATATATACATATATAACATTTCTAAAATTAATAAATCTGATAATCCAGTACTTTTAAACATTTCAAATATAATTTGAAAATTTGTTGTTTCTCTGTTTTTGTTTGTTTTTTAAATTCAGTAATTAAAATAAATTTTTGAACTGTTTTACAATTTAATCAGTAAAAAAAGACAACAACAAACTACAACAGAATAATAACTCTGCAAGGTTTTGCGAGAATTCCTATCTATGCGTTATACTATAAAGTGAACAATTTCACATGACACCGGTGGTCTATAGTCCATGTGTTTATTATTTACCGGGCAGTAAACATACTTTGAAAACAATGGCAGCACACGCTGATGTCGAAAATAATTCGAAGAATGACCATGATCCACAAAAAAATCGTTCTTTGCCATCTGGTAAACAGCTGTCTGTTGTGGACAGATATTTCACATGTCGCTATCGCATCGGTAAGTCAGAAGGAAAAGTACAAACAGTAAACTGAATAATGCAACTATTACTATTTAGATAGACTAGTAAATGACTAAATCAATCAAAGGAGGCAGTTACTGAGTCCTACAACAAAATACTATAAGGCTACATTGATTCGACTGGACTGCTGGATAAAAAATTATTTGCCATATTCTGAATAAGATATCAGAATTATTTTTTACTTACATATATGATATTACATATTTTTAATTCATTATTATTATTATTATATATTATTATTATTATTATTATTATTTCAGATAACAATTATAAAACTGAAGAAGATCAGTGTATATTGTCACATTCCAACAGGTTAGTATTTATTATTATTATTATTATTATTATTTATTTTTTATTTTTATTTTTAAATTAATGTTTTTTTTTAAGTATTATTATTATTTATCAACTTAACCAAAACTTTTATTTTTATTTTTAGAATATGCATTATAACTGTTGCACCAAGTCATCCAATATTCAAGACAAGAATTGAAAAAGTTAATTTTCAAGTTACTAGTGAAATGAACAGACTAGAAAATAAAGTTACAGGAAAATCAAAGAGGGTAAGACAAGAAGACATCATTACAACCTTAAATGTGTTCTCTGTATATGTAGTTTCACTTAAACATTAATGTTTGATGGTGCCAAAAATTTAAATAAACCATATTAATTTGTGTGTGCAATTTCAGGTATTTCGTAGTGAGCATAAATTTAAAATAGATAAAGATATCTACCCTTTCAGCTCTGGCACAAACAGGCACCCATACTATGAGCTCACCGGGCAAATTTGCAATAACTGTTGTTCATTTTTATAATCTGATGAGCTGAATATCTAATGAACACTGTGTTATTAATAAAAAAAATGACAAAATTAACAATATTGGTTCAGAGTTATGAAAGTCAGTTTTATGGTAGCATCCTCAAATAAACTTGATATTTTATAATTTTTTTTTTTTTTTTAGGGCGCTCAATGGCTGAAGCCTAAATCTCCTCTTTGCATTGTGACCTGTGACAATGGACTTGAGTATACGATGTACAGCTGCATGCGAGGTCAGTTAATTGAGGTCAATGAAAATCTTGTTCAGAATCCAAATCTACTCATAGAGAAAGTAGGTTGACTTCTGTTACAGCATGTTATTTGTATCGTAAACAGTCTGGCAAAATATTAGACTGAAAGCATTATTATTATTATTAATATTATTAACATCATTATTTTTATTATTATTTATAATTTAAAACACAGCACTTGTTTTTGTAGATAAACTTTCTCCAAAAAAAATAAGATGAACATTATTTTGTATGAGTTCCAGATATTTCAACTGTATTAAATGTACTCGCATTATTATTATTACCATTATCATCATTATGATCATCATTGCTTCTTTTTTCATTTATTTATTCTTTTAATATTATATATATATATATATATATTTTTATTTACTTACTTACTTATTTATATTTTATAAATATGTATATATTTTTTTTTTTTTTTTGGATACCATAATCTATTTTTATTTAAGAAAAATAATAAGATCTTGAATTTCAAACAAAATGTGATTATTATTCATTATTAAATTAATTCTTTTCACAGCCATTGACTGAAGGCTATATAGCAATTGTTCTTCCTGTGTTGCATGATTATGAGCGAGAAATGTCAAAACTTCTGTCTGAAGATGAATACCAGGCAGCAATACATCAACGTAAAACAACAACAACAGCAACAGCAACAACAACACCAACAAGTCCGAAATCAGAAGTTTAACAGTAATTTATAATGTAAAAAATTAATGTTCTCAAATCGTTTGATATTAGTGTATTTTATGATAATTTTCTTTGTGAAATACTTGATAGATAATTTGTTTTAATCTATTTTTATTTCTGGAAGAGAGAATTTGTAATTTTGTTTTATATATTTGGTTTGTGTCTTTGTTTTATTTTTTTTGAATTATTAAAAATTAGATTGGCTTTATACATATCTATAATAAAAACAGTATATCACATTTTGGGAATGACTGCTTTAAAATAACTTGATTCTATATTGTTGACTAAGATACATGTTTATTTAAAAATGAAAAATGTATATATTATGATTGTTTAAAGAGAGTTTGATTATGTTATTTAAAATAGATTTCTGTTCATTACAGAGATTGGTTAGTATCAGGCTGTGTGTGGAGGAGTATGTACTCCTTTTGAATACTGGAGGAAGACTGTGATTTGTAGGAGAAGAAACTTACTTCCCAGTCATCAGTGAGGTTTTTTCATTGACCAATCCCAGCAGCAGCAACAGCAAAGTTGACAGTTTCAGTTACAAGCAGAAATGTGTAGAAATCCATCAGGATCTTTAACCATCAGCAAAAAGGACCAGACAATTCAGTGAACAAGAAACTGACAAAGAATGGCATGTTTAATAGACTGCCTTCACAATGGTGTTTTCATTATTTAATTTATTTTAATTTTTAAACATTTTATAAACTTCGTCATTTTGTTACATTTAAATAAGGGAGAGAACTAGGTTGTTATAATCAATAAACTGGTGTTTCATTATTATTTTTTTTATTATTTTAGTCTTAAGAATATAATCTTGATCTTTTGTTACATTTAAACAAGGGAGATAAATAGGGTGAGGTGGTTAATAATCTACTTGATAATGGTTGTTTCATTATTTATTTTATTTTAAACAATTTATTGTCTTGATGTTTTGTTACATCTAAATAAGGGAAAGAAAAAGGATTGGTATGGCTAATAAACTACTTGATAATGGTTGTTTGATTATTCTATTTTCATCTTTAAAATTTTATGAGTTGAAAGTTAGAAAAAAAAAAATATCTTTAAACAAATCATTTGATTTTGTGGTCATTTGCTTAACAATAATTTCAGAATATTTTTGGTTTAATAAATTATTTTTAAATTATTATTATTTTTATTGATTAATATCAGTTAAAAATAAATTAATATATTCTGAGTTTTAGGATTTTTATTTAAGTTTAGCCTGCAGAAATAAATATGTTAACACCAGTATTTATCTGTTAGATGACTATATAATTATGTACGTATGTATATGTTTATAATTACAAACATTCACACATACATATATATGTTTTGATGGGGCCATCTAATACTCTGAGACAATATCTTACTTTTCTGTTACATTAAAATTTTAATAATCTGTTTTATGAGTATCTTTACACTTAATGATCTTTTCACTGTATGCTTTATTTTTTTCACAACTTCATTTGAAATACATTTATGATCATTTCAGGTCTTTTTTCAAATATATTTACCATAAGATATGCAAAATATGGTTTGTCAAAGAAAATTCACATAGACATTTCTAATGTCAGAAACAAAAGCTGTATATCTTGTAGATTATGCTGAGATCAATTATAACCCAATTAGCTGTTTTATTTATTTATATATATATATATAAGAAGAAATATCTAAATTATTTGACATCTGAATGTGTGGTTTTTAGAAGTGAAACTATTGTTAGTTCTGATCAAAAATAAACATGGTATTTAACACCCACAAACTGATCCTTTTTGAATTCTGGTTAATAATAAAAATCGTGATATGTTTTCCAGATCTGATCATTTTCTAATTACAATTAGTAATAAACATGGCATTTATAACCCACGATTGATCCTTTTTTACAGATATAAAATTGTAATTATTTTTGTTTTGTTTCTCAGCTATTATCCAAAAGAAAAAAAAAGAAAAAAAAAAAAAAAAGAAATTGTTCATATCAGAACTAATAAATCATTATTAAAATTAAACACAATGTTCTATATTTGCATACTTTCTATTTTGGAATTCATAATATAAAAAAATTATATAAAAAACATTGATATTCAAAGAGTCCATTTAGTTATCTAATTTGGACAAACTATTTTGTTTCTCTAGTAAATAAAAGTATCACATTTTTTAACAGTCCTTTCTCTTCCTTGTTCACCCTTGTATTTTATTTTATTTCTAAGTTTACATTTTTTCTTTAATTCTTGGTTAAAGTTTAATAATCCAAACATTTTTGTTTGAGGTATTCAGTTGTAAGTAAGTGTGTTACAACTCCCTTCAGATGTTATGATATTTGGACCCTTCATCCTTAAGGGCCCCAAATTTCCTATTATAACCAGTCTCACCTAAAAAATGTGATCATTTACTGTGGTAAAAGTTTGGAAGTTGAGCACAAGCTGACTCAAGTAATGAACTCAAAAACAGATAACTCTGCAGAAACGCCCCTGAATTTTGTTACAATGATGTTTTATTTATTTTATTATTATTATTATTTTTTTTTTTTACAATAAAATTTTTAAAAAATTTCCACTCCTGGCATTAAATTTTTTGTTTGTTTGTAGTTTTGTTAGCTTCTTTTTATTATTATTTTTTTAATCATAATATTTATGGATTTAAAATTAAATTTGGTTTTTACTGGAAATCATTAGGAAGAGGAAGTCAAAAGGCGCAATAGTTTTTTTTTCTTTATTTTATTTTGTAAATGTTGTTCAGCTTCGTAGAAATTTCGTGTTAAAGCTTTTTCATTTCTTGTTTTGCCTTTCGATGGTGGATTATATTTTCACGGTGTTATAAACACTGAATAATTGGTAATTTATTTATCTAATTTTCAGTTGGTTACAAAACGGTACAAAAAAAAATAAAGCTTGTGCATACTATTAAATTATGCGCGCTATTATTATTATTATTATTATTACTACTACTACTACTACTACTACTACTTTTTTATATATTTCATTTATTTTATACTTATTATATTTTTATTATATTTATTTTATTATTTTTTTTTTATTATTTTTTTTATTTATTCATTTTAAAAATGATTTAGAGAGTGATTTTATATGTTGGGAGTAAATACGAATTTTAACGAAGTCAGGTCACAATCTAAAGGTTAATATCGATAAAAGCTGCTATTCATCTGTCCAGATCACAGTATTAGTACTGTCGACAAGTAATATGATTTGGACTATATACGAGTTTAATTAATTTTTGTAAAACAATTTCGCGTAACCTTCAGACAACTGAAAGAAAAAATCGACAGATTACGCTACAGCAGTGAACACGTGTGATTAATTGCGAAGTTTTATTAATGAGTGGAGGTGTTATAATTACAACAACATTAATCCACAGCATTTTCAACATGTTTTCTTTATTTCTATAGTCATTATAGTATTTGCACTAAAATACATTTCAGTATTCGATAGTGACAGAGCAAACACAAAAGAGATATAATACTGTTCTTACAACATCAATAATAGCAGTTTAACACCTTCTCTGCTAATTAAACACGACGCATTTAGCAATAACGACAAAAGAAAAAAAAAAGTTAATGAATGTTTCTTATACGACATGTTAATAAAATGAATATCACGTGACATCAATGACGAAATTTATTGGCTGAAAACTGAACAAAGCTTGTAATACGAAGAAGTTTCAAAATTGGCGACAATTATTACATGTCATTTTATATATTTTACTTATTCGATTATTTTATTTCTTTTTTTTATATATTATTTTATTTTATTTTATTTTTTCTTTTTAAATTTCTTTTGTTTTTTATTTTACTTTTTACTTACTATTTATTTATTTTTATACTTCATTTTTTTTGGGGAAAAAAAAAGTATTTAAATTATTACTCAATTTTTTTTATTTGTTTTTCTCTCATGTTGAATAATAGGTATTGTGTACCAAGAGTTTGCAGAATGATCTTTACATCTGCTATCAAGTTTGTAATTTCTCTTTCAAGGCACGATGGACAAATGGTTAAATTCAAATTATTCACAAAAGAACAAAATGAACCATACCTATATTCTAAAGTAAATTTTATAGTAGTCAAAGGCACCTTGGGTGAAATATAGTCATCTTTAAGTAAAAGATTAAAAATGTTGTGTTTTAGTAGTTTTTTTTTTTTTATACAGGCAGAGTTTGTGGGAATTTGAATAATTACATAATTATCCTACTTTACTTCATTCTTTAAAAGTAGATATAATGACAGCTTCAGCGGAGTAAATCATGAAAAGAAAAGCTTAACAGTCGTAGTTGCACAATTTCACAATATCAGTTTTCCAATATCAGAATTCAAAGACGAATAAAGATTCCAACAAATCTATGAGTCCAAGAAAAATGCATCTTCTCTTTGCTTATAAGAACTCGTAAAGAATTATTCAATGACTTTTGAAGTTGATTACTCACAGCATAAAATAATAAAAATTTTGGTTTGGTTGTAAACATAAATAAATAAATAAATCCCAACAACAGAAAACAGAATAAAATAAATAAAACAAAACAAAACATAACGCCTTTGCATGAAAAACTACGTAGTTACTACGTGTTTTCGTTAAGAGACAAATAGACGACATTTTTGAATAACGTCATTTGAAATAACTGAGTATACGTTGTACTAAAACATTAATGAAACGGAAAACTTGTCATTGTTCCCGTCATATAGAGATTGCAAGATTATGGCGTACAACCATTAAGAAATCTATAAGATTATACAAAATCCTAGACTGCAGAGGAAGATTATCCTTCGAAATGTCACGACTTAAATTATGTTTCTAACACTTTTAACAGAATGGGTTGAGAAGCTATAAAATACGCAGTACTTCTTACAACCTATAATTATGACTATGTAAATACTCCGTACTTCTTACAACTATAATTATAACTATGCAAATACTCTGTACTTCTTGCAACCTACAATTATGACTATGTAAATAGGCACGTTTCTTAAAGTTATATAGCTGCGATCATGTAAATTTTCAGACTTTTTAGAAGCTGTAACAGCGATGATGTAAATAGCAGGTTTCTTACAACTTACAATTGTATTTGGTAAATACGCAAGCTTATAAGAATCTTTATCTTAAAGAAAAACTCAAGTCCACAGAACAAAAAATAAAAAGATATGTATATTGCTTCACGCTGTATTTAAAATTGTACAGTTAATTTCGGTTAACTTAATTTACTAATTCTGACCTAACATTTCTTAAATGAACTATGACCCGAATCTGAGTGCAGACCGAGAGTTAAAACGTACCTAATTTCTTTCCTATTCATAAGCACGTTTTATTCAAGAATTTCAGTTTATTAGAATCACTGCCACTAAAAAAAAAAAAAAAAAAAAATAATAATAATAATAAAAAGCACTGTTTGCAGTTTTGATATTATTTTGTTTCTATCCCAATGAATTCATAATTCATAAATTAATCTTTCATTTCCGGTTATATTTAGGTCGGAATAATTATAGTTAAGGACCACTCAAAGGAAACCCGTGTCGCCCTTTCATTGGTCAAAATGAGATGTGACGTTTTACATTATCGTTGTCACATACTTCCGCTGTAGCTGACGATTATTTTCAAAACGCAATCCTTGACTCGTGAATTCAGGTCATACGCATTAAAAGTTTACTGAGACAAAGGTCTGCATGCTGTATTTTTTTTTTTTTTTTTTTTTTTTTTTTTAAATTAATTAAATGTTAATATTAATTATTTGTAAAATTTAGTCGCCTGTTATATGTTTAGAGTTTGTATTTTACATGTATTTTGCAAGAAGTAACAGTAAGAAAAATAAATTAAAATAAAATAAATAAATAAATAAATAAATAAATAAATAAATAATAATAATAATAATAATAATATTATATATATAATAAATAAAAAATCAAATAAAAAATCAGAGTAAAACGAAAATATATATCTCTAGTGATGTCCAAATATTTTTGTATTACTTTCAAATAAATATGAGCATGCTTTCTAAGCTGATATTTTTAATAATAGTATAAGAACTTCTTTTTTTTCAAATTTGTTTTTTCTGATTTTAGACAGTTGCTGTGGAATTAATTCACTATTTTAATGATTTCGTCAAAGTAAATTAAAAAAATAAAATAAATAATAATAATAATAATAATAAAAATGATCGAGAGAGAAAAGTGGAATTAACAATATACAACAAACATTTATACCAGCTAGACAAGGTTACAGATTTATGACAACACAATTATATATATATCACATAGAACAAATGTCTTTTTTCTTTTTTTCCATATAAGATACGAAAAAAAGAAAAAAGTTTAAGATTAAGATACTCATCTCAGATCAGATCAATCATGAACACAAATATGCTTACACAGCTAATTATTACTATTATTATAATATATAAATATATGGGGTTGTTTTTTTTACGCTTTCAAATACTCAAGCCAAATCAATCATAAACATAATTATGCTTATACAAACAACTTTTTTTTTTTCGCTTTCAAATTCTGTTAATTAAAACAGGAAGACGATTTTCCACACACACTGAAGCAAAAATATATCGTGACATAAAACAGAGACGTGAAATTTCTAATGATTCGCTGCTGCTTGCATCTGAAAAGCAGCAACACATTTGAAAATAACTGATTATTACGGAACACGTTTGTGAAAAGATAAGGATCCCAAAACTGCATCAGAAGCAGTAACATTAAGTACGACTGTAACCTGTGAAAACAAAACTGCAGTTATACAGGGTATAGTTTGGTTCCTTCCCAAAAGACCGACGTCCCATAAGAATGTCAAATTAGATAACTGGACTATATAAAGTATAATTTACAAACGCGTTTGCTTTAACAGTGCTGCTTCAGTCATAACTGCAACCCTGTCTGCAGGTCTGGTTCAGCTTTATAAATCGTCTAATCTTAGAACAGTACTTTTGTTAATGCCCAGTATTCATTTCTGTATTTATTTTTTCTTACATCTATCAATTCCACACTGTCAACTTCAGGAATCAAATCGTAATCTGCTAAAGGAATCCAGACATTTTCAGCAGCTTTGATCTTCTTTTTTGATGTTATTATGAATTTCTTTACTGAGTTATCGGAGAGTGTTCCGTTATTTATCAAATGAGTTATCCAAGATGAAAGGCAGATAATTAGTAATGTGTTCAGCGACCTCTTGAGTTGTTTTACGGGACATTTGTCTTTTGGGAGGACATCTGTGTTTAATGGTCAGTACAGTTATCTGTAATATATATATATATATATATCTGCTATTCTGAATTTAAATACAGAGAAAAACAAGCAGCTACCTGGAGAAATAATTACCCAACAAACGCACCAAAATAAGAAATTAATATTACTACATCAATTTTTAAATAAATTAGTTCACTTAGAACATCGTTGCTATTTCTCAGTGTGGATTCGCGCCTTCGTGTCACGAATAATAAGGTCATACGTTTTCCTTCGTTACAGGTGAAGGCCTCTAAAAACGTGTGTTTATTTTCAATATTATTATCTACATAGCTACTTGTTCAAATACAGCAATCTGATAATCATTCGGTTCTTGGAAATATTTCTATTTCCAGCGCTTCCGACTACGTCCGAAAAGATCGGACATAACGTTACATAATCAATACATCGAAAGTCAGAGAGCTTATCTTTTACATTGTAGAACAGAAACAGTTTGTGTATGTTCAGCACTGGCAAACAGACATACGTTATGACCAAATATGTTACGACCAAATAAGGTTATTTTTGTTTCTTTCTTTCTTTTTATATTATGTTACGATAAAATAAAGGTATTTTTATTTATTTATTATTATTACTTAATTACTTAGTTATTGCGTACCTAATTGCTTATTTTACTTTAATATTCATTATTAATATTTGTTTTTAAAATGTTCATCTTTCAAATTTACGTATACCTTAAACTCGTTTAATTATCAGTAAAATCATGACTATACATTGATTTATTTTGGTTATTAAAACACATGCTACAAAAAGGGTTTCAGATCGTTTGAAAAGCATCAAATATTACGTTGACAGTAACTTTATCTGTCACAAAGGAACAGCAACTACTTTTAATCGTGGCATGGTGAGATAAGCTTGTCATTTGTTACAGACCTGCCTGCATTACGCTGGAGTTAATTATATTCAGTGTTACATATACCAAATGGTCTCTACAAACATACGATATAATAATTCTGACTCATTAAAAATATATGCTATCAAATAGCGTCTATATATATCAACAAAAAATGGGCACCTTAGGACGGTGCCTTACATGAATTCTATACCATAATACGAACGTATTTGTTGTACGGCTTTTTAATTACAAAAGCAGGACAACCCTGGATTTTGCTTGTACTAGTACAGACTTTACCAGGAATCATGGTTCTCTGTCGATACCGCCAACTCGCACAACGTTCCTGAAAGACTTGGTTCAAAAAAGGCAAAAATTCAAACTTGCGCCCTATTTTGCTCGCTCTTTTGAGAGCATCACACACCGCCAGTCCAGAACTGAAACTTTAAATAGAAGTATCACATCTGAATGTTATAAATGCACAAATATAAGTAAATGTTCATTATAAACAGTAACAATCAGTCAAAAATAATACAAAATGCCTAACAGAAGCATTTAATAAGATTTTTTTTTTTTTTTTTTTTTTTTGTTGTTCGTTTTCTCCCAATTTCTGCAAAAAAATGTTTAAGCTGTTTCAATAATAATAATAATAATAATAATAATAATAATAATAATAATAATAATAAGAGAAAACAAACGAAGAAGAAAAAAAAAAAAAAATGCTTTTGGATTTCACTGAAAGGATAGTTTTAAATCACGCTTAGGTACAGCCGCACCTCCTGACCTTCATGTTCTGTAACAACGTGAAGAGAACGTTGTGGGAATGATCAAAATACAACAGCGTCAACGGCGACAGTTTGGTCGGCGTGCAACAAGATCCAGTCATAGTAGCTTGAGAACGTAAATAAGCGTGGCTATGTTCGTCTTGCATTTGCATCCGACAGGCTCCGGAGCAGTAGTCTGCCTTGTAATGGTTAGGGGCGATAACCCAGTCCCATCCGAAATCAACAAAGCTTACTTCCAGTGAATGTCGACAGCAACGCGTCTCTGTCGAATTTTCGCCGCAAACCAGCGGCACACTTCGCCGATAGCGATGTCTGTACTGAGCTGTTTTGATTTCGATCATTGGTTCCTGAAAAAAAAAAAAAAAATTATATTAAAATAACTGTATGCTGTTTTGATATATTTATTTAAAATTCTTTCAACTTTCTTTATATATATATATATATATATATATATATATATTTATTTTCCGAAACGAAACGAAATAAAAATAAAGAAATAGCCAACTTTAAAATAATAATAATTATAATAGTAACAATAGGGCAACTGGGCCATAAGGGACATATATAAATGATGTCGTTTGTCCAAATTTATTTAACAAACATAGAACTGTAGATGTTAGCAGCAGTGTGTTTGTTTCTTCACAGCTGTCGGGGTTAATTAGGAATTCTCATCGTGTCCGTTTTGCACAACATGACTAAAGGTTATCTACGCGTCTGCTCTGACTATTTATAACGTAAAACAACTGTCGCGCACTTTACGTTCGTGACGTTTTTAAATATATCAGTTTAACTAATTGTCTGTGTTTTTATTACAGTTGTCCTACGTATGGCATCGTCTGTCTTTTAATTACCCACAGAGAATCAAGGAATATTGTTTCAGAATGAGTGCATATAAACATATACGTGCATGTAATGTATGAATGTTTTAATAAACTGAATCGAGAAAATTCGATTTATGATAATCTATATTAATCGTAATTTAATCTGTCTCTAAGTCTAACTTTCAATAAAAGATTCTGGGCTACTTGGTTCTCTACAAAAAAAATAAATAAATAAAATAAAATAAATAAATAAATAATAATAAATAAAAAAACAATAATAATAATAATAATAATAATAATAATAATAATAATAATAATAATAATGCGTTTTACATATATATATATATATTTTTTTTTTTTTATCTTCTTCTAACGACACACATCAACTTATTTAAATAAAAACCTGGATCTGTTCGCACACTTTAAGTGCTGTAAATTAATTACTAGATCGCTCGTGATTAATTTAATTTATTTTAAGTTACACGTACGTATCCTTCTGTCTTCTTGTCAGTCGGCGGTGTGATGATCAGATTGGAGTTGTCGCTGTCGAAGGCGGTGAGACGCAGCCCGAAGTTTGTGTCGGGGTCGTTTTTCCAACGATGTACGAGCCTCGATACGTCGAAGTGGTGCCAGCCCCTAGCTTTCTCCGAGACGTATTTTCTTTTTAAGATCAGGTGGTCGTGCATCTGCGAATGGCTGCCGAAGTAAGGTTTCAGTTTGAAGACGTTTATCTCGACGAGAGTCTTTTTCCGCGTTGACGGTTTCACGTACATCCACAGAACGGCCTTCTTAATTTTAGAGTATTTCGATACTTCTTTAGGCAGCTCGAAGAAGCAGATGTTGCTGTCGTTGTCTCTCAGCTGCGGAGGAGCTGAGAAAAGAAAGATGATGATAATAATAATAATAATAATAATAATAATAATAATAATAAATAAATAAATAAATAATATTAATAATAATAAATAAATAAACAAATAATAATAATAAATAAACAAATAAATTAACAAACAATCAAACAAATAAATACATAAATAAATAAACACATAAACAAATGAATAAATAATTAAATATATTCTCATTAATTTAAGAACACAGAGACAGACAGAAAGAGTAAAGAAAATGAATTAAACTTTAATTTAAAAATAAATTAAAAACTCTTTGTTAACAGCGAAAAAAAAATATATATATATATATACAGTATTATTAAACAGATTACTGGATGGAGAATAAAACTTCAGAAGATTCTTATTTTTATTCTAAAACAAAATTAAACAGATTTATAATTTATATATTTAGTCGTTATTCCGAAGACTATAACTACAGTATCAACAGACAAATAATAGCAGATTGTGTCAAAAAAAAAAAAAAAAAAACTGCATTCATCAGTATAAAAAGCCCTCAAACCGACACTGATTTTCTGTTTCATGTTGTTAGTAAAAAAATAAAAATAAATAAAAAACAAAAACAAAACAGCTGTGACTGACAACTATACACTGTTAGTGTTGGAATTCGCCGCGGTGTCATTAACCACGTACTTTAAGTGACCTCATAGTGAGCATGCGCAATCGCTGTTATCTTTTTTAAAAATGCTCTGGTATTTTGCATACATCTTGCAAACAGCTAGATTCCGTAACAAAATTCATTTAAAGGGGGAAAACTAATAATAATAATAATAATAATAATAATAATAATAATAATAATAATAATAAATAAATAAATAAATAAATAATTAATTAATTAAAACGTATTTTACGGTGTCGACTTTATAGAAAAACGAAACAACTAAATTGTTTTGAATAACATGTTCAAAAATGTCTTACAAATAAATAACCATAAATATTATTTTATTTCATTTTTTTTTTTTTTTTTAAATGGAAATAATGCACGATTAAAAAAAAAAAATATAAAATATATTTTTAAAAAATTAAAAATATAAATAATGATGATGATACTGAATGTCGTTCATTTAGAAGTTTGTATTTTGATGCAATAACTTAGTAAAGTGAAAAGTACCACATTGCTTTGCTATCATCATCATTTCCCTATATAAAACATCACTTGTGATCTTTGTAACATTTTTAAATACATTCAGTTTAGAAGAAGTTCAAAGGTGACCTAATGAGTAAGAAAACGACAGTGTGCATAAAGTAGAGCGCCATTTGATATGCAGAGCATAAATGGGGGTCGTTTCAAAGGTTTTTCACGTAATGTTGCGCACTTTTATTCAAAATGTAATACTACCAAAATTATGTCCCTCAATCTTCGGAGTTCATTATAATTTATATATAATGAAATAAGGCCTGTTTAATCAAGTGGAAAAATGAGACAAAACTGGTACATTTTATAAAATATAAAAGAAAGATTTCTGTTTATATATTCTAGTCTTCCATATGAATAACATTTGTGTACTTTTTCCGTTTTAGAGTCGAATGAGGTTACGTTGGGTAACTTTTGGCTAACAGTTGAAGAATGATTTATAAACCCACAAACTACCTTGAAACAATATCTGCATCAATTAGAAACAATGATTATTTAGATAGGCCTGTGTTTATTTTGACATCGCCCCTAGGAATGGACCTTTTTTTTTTTTTTTTTTTTAGCCTTCATTTTGTCACTGGAGTTAAAGAGGCCGAGAATCCGATAAGATGTTTGATAAGAAGCAGAGCACGTGTTGATTCCGAGTTAATCTAAATGTGTATTTAATGATATAAATATATATCTATCACTTTGTCCATTTACACTGAGAGAGAGAGAGAGAGAGAGAGAGAGAGAGAGAGAGAGAGAGAGAGAGAGAGAGAGAGAGAGAGAGACTAGTAAGAGCATTCCCCTAAACATATTACGAAGAAGATAATCTGTTTCGTTCAGATAAAAAAAAAAAAAAAAAAAAAAAAACGATGCTGAAGATACTGATAATGATGATAAATCAATAATAACAATCAAAAGGAAATCAGCTTTCGAGATAGAGCACTCCATTCTACTTACAAAAAAACAAAAAAAAAAAAAAAAAGAAAAAAGAAAAGGAAAAACAAAAACACAACTATTTTTAACATGTTAAGAGTTTTTATTTAGGTTTACTTAACATGTGTTAAGTGTTACAGCTATTCTGTTTGGCACATTGCAGCTGTGATATATTAAACGATTAACACGCTAACAGGTTAAATCGGTTAGTAATTGGCCAAAATACTGAGCTTCCGAGCATCCGAGCAATAATCTGTGTCTTCAGTTTCTAAATCAAAGTTGTCTTACAAGACTTGTTTTAACGGAGAAATTTTTTTCGAAATTAAAATTTTATAAATTGCTTCAATTTCGGAAAAACGTTTCTGACAATTATGTTTCCATGAAAATTTAAATAGATAATTACGTTGCTATTTTAACAATTATTTCCCCAAAATAGAAATTATGTTGCTATTTTAATAATTATTTCCCAAAACAGAAATTATGTTGCTGTTTTAATAGTTATTTCGCCATAACGATAATTACAATACTTGATATATATAATTTAAAATTTAAAAAAAAAAAAAACTAATAAAAATAAATAAAAAATAAAAAAATGAGATATATTACATGCTCAACATATAGCAGCACTATGTACGGTTCAAACTGGAAGAGTACCAACAAGTGCCATAAATAAATCATCAAAACGGATTCGCATAATATTTCATTACGATTGTCAGCAAGATGAAATAACCAATAATAATAATTTCCTCCTGCAATAAATCTGCTGACCTTCGTTTGCCGTTACGAACAGCTTTACATCGCATGGACAGCACGGGATTTTCGTTTTTGTAACCCGACTTACGTTATCTCTCAGCTCTGTTTGGCTACACGAAGTTTTCTAAATAAAACCGCAGTGACCCGCAAAACTGCTTCATAACGCGAGCTTATTAAGTGGAGGAGAATCCCAGTTATCGTCAACTTGAGAAATGAATGCTGGCCTATTACCTTTGAGATATATCTTCATTAACGCCATGAGTAGGGAACCTGGAGAAGAAGACATAACATATTGCTTGCTAAGCATTACTGTTTTTAGAAGGAATGTGGAGTAATGAATCTTGCGAAGACTTATTTACGCACGCGGTTTGGCATGGGTGTTGAGTGAAATATTATTCGCATTATAATGGCTATTACTGTTATTGTTATTTATTATTGTTATTATTATTATTATTATTATTATTATTATTATTATTATTTATTTATTTATTATTAATATTTGTTATTATTATTTATTTATTATTAATAATATTATTATATTATTTATAATTATTATTAATATTATTTATTATTATTATTATTATTATTATTATTATTATTATTATGTGAAATAACCAGAAGTATTAAATTTTGCTTTAAAACTGATTTATTATTATTATTATTATTATTTTTTTTTTTTATTAATATGCGATAGAGTATGTTTTCTTGTTATGGTGAAAAGACAAAATGTGGAATGAAGATATTCTGAAAGCATTTTATAAAAAATAATAATAATAAAAAAATAATAAAGTAAATTGGCTTTGAGCATTTATTTAGTATGGCTTAACGAAATATATATAATATATGTTTTCTATATAAATGTGATATTCGTGGCAAAAACAGTGTGAGTTTTGATAACAGTCGAATTGTAAAATGTGAAAATAACTGAGTTTTATATCGAGCAATCTTATTATCATACATGTAATCAAAGACAGTTTAACTAGCAGTGATCTAGAAAATACTTCAGAATAAAATTCAGTATATCTTGTATTTGCTTTTCTGTTTCCCATCGTTTAACAACATAATTTTGTTTTAGATAAAATAAAAAGCTTGTATGTTGATACTGTCAAATGTCCTATCAGTTAGATTATAATAAAACAAATCATTTACATTTTTATTAGGAGGGTGAAAAAAAAAAAAAAAAAATAAAAAAGATGCAATTTTGCCTATTACGAGATCGTAATTATATAAGAGGAAAAAAAAAAAAGAAGAAAATTTCATGAGAAAATTAACTAAAACATCCGTCATTTAACATTTCGATATGCGGTTACGTATTTGTTAATCACAACAAACGATTTTTCGAAACATTTATCTGATTGTTTGAATTGAGAAGAATTCCATTCGGGAAATGTCAGAATTAAAATAGCCGGTTCGTATTTATTTAACTAATGCCATAGCATTTTATTCTATTTTTGATTATATTCTCAAAATATATTAAATCAGTATTTTAATACATAATGTTTATAGAAAATGTATTGAAAATACAAAACCCCCAAACTCCACCCCCCTAAAAAAAAAAAAAAAAAAAAAAGAGAAATAAAAAGGTTTCTGTTTATTACTAAAAATGCTGAGAAATCAAATCACAGAAGACAAAGCTTCTAAACTTTGAAATTTATTATTAAATAGCAGCTCACGTCAGAGGTATATTGAGAAACTTTTTTCAGTTACGGTTATAAACACCTCAATGCATTTCACACACACTTCAATATCGTGTGGGATGGTAATAGTCGTTTGACAACCTGCAGTTTTTGATTGATCCAAAAATGGAAATAACTGGTGGCTGATTTCAGTCCTAATTACGAGAGAATAAGATGATCGTAAACAGTGACTTTGGTGTCGATACTAAAATAAAACTGCTCAGTAACATTTGTCCATATACTAGTCGTAAACGGAAGTACTTTAGGCACTTTTAGAAGGACGAATACCAAATCCAATATATTCAGTGACATTTTTTTTTTTTATTCTTCTATAGGATTTAAAAAAAAAAAAAAAAAAAAAAATACAAAAAAAATCTTATTTAAATGTCTTTTTCTGCTTTGGTAATGTTTAAATTACTTCGATTATTGGAAGAAATAATCTTTATCACAAGAGGTGAAACAGGAATTAATGAAGGCTGAACTGAATCGTAAATAATAGTATTACAGAAAATTACTGTTACGTTCAGCAGTATTACGCAATGGTATTTATCTAATTTCTATTGGGGGGAAAAAAAAAAAAAAAAAGTAATTGAAAAAAAGAATCTTTGTAGGCGAGGAAAGGTCGTTATATTCAACATTTTACGTTACAAATTACGTCAAATTAACAAAAAAATATATTTTGACCAATATAGCACATAAATTTAATATCTTTAAATTAAAGCGTAAAGAATTCATTCATGAAAATGAGTCATACATTGCTAAAAATAGTTCATAATGTATTATATATATATATATATATATATAAATAATAAGAACAAATGTTACGAACTACAAGGATTATGGTTACATTGTAAATAGTCTTATGGTGTACAGATTAGTTACACATGTACCGGACCAATTATCCGGACTCCGGATTTCGGGATTTTCCGGTTTTCTGGTACCAAGGCATCTAAATAACGTAATTAATTAGGCATAAACATTTTAAAATTAAAAAAAAATAAAGAAAATTGACGATACACAACTGTGGCGACTCGATACTTAAACAATCGGCGAGTGAATGAACGCCACGCGGCTTGAAAGGGTAGTTCCGGTCTGGTGAGGTCAAAACCCGCGCGCGCGATTTTTTTTTTTAAAGAAAACACAGATGGACTACTCAGAGATGGATGGATACTTATAGCCGTCTGAAGATGGGCTACACTTTTTCAGTTAGCAATAAGCGATATTTTATAAGGACCTTCCCATCGACACGATAAAGATGCGAGACCAGGCTGGGTCGGGAAAATGGCCCAGTCATGACAAACTGAATTCCAGTAATATCAAAGAGCAGAAATATTTTATTATTAATATTATTATTATCATCATAATCATCATCATCATTATTATTATTATTATTATTATTATTATTATTATTATTATTATCATCATTATCATTATTATTATTATTATCTTCATCATCATCATCATCATCATTATTATTATTATTATTATTATTATTATTATTATTATTATTATTTTAAGACTGATTGGTCATTTTAATTTGATTTTTATATGACAGAGAAAAATAAAAGGTTCTTTTTATTTTTAATTTGATTTTTTATTACAGAATAAAATAAAATTTGTAATAAAAAAGTAAGCAGTAACAGTAGCAGTGATATTGGTTGTAATAGTAGTAGTTGTTGTAGTGATAGTAGTAGTTGTTGTTGTAGTAATAGTAGTAGGAGTGCTGGTTGATGGGGCAGTGACAGTTGTAGTAATAGTTATATCAATAGAAATGTTAGTAGTAATACAGTAGTAGTAGTAGTAGTTGCTGTTGTGGATGTAGAAACTTATAGTAATGCGCATGTCTGTGTTTTATAAATATATTTTATAAATATAATTCTTAATTGTGTATTTGACTGTTTTTTAAAATCATTTATATATCAAATAGAGAGAGAGAGAGAGAGAGAGAGAGAGAGAGAGAGAGAGAGAGAGAGAGAGAGAGAGAGATTAAACTAAAAATGTTGTTAAAAAAAAACATATAAAAAGAACCCACAAAAAAGGTCTCCAAAATAGGCATTAATAGGGATCATATATTTTCCACGCTTAAAAATTAAGTCTATAATTATTTTTCAGCAAATTTTTTATAATATCCCTTAAAAGGCACAAGCCATTTTAATTTTACACAGTGTGTGTTAATATTAATTTAAATTAAGGTCAAATTAGGTACCGAACGTCTTCACATGAACTGAAGTAAGCCACTTTCTTTGAATACTCGGTTACGTCACCAGTTAAAAAAAAAAATTGTGCTGTACAAATTATGACCGCATCCTTAGCTCCGAAAAACGATCATTTAATGCTAATTTCAATCTAATCCCATTGGTTCGAACATCAGATTGTTAAATAAACAAGCAACAGAAGATAGACAGAAATACGTCAACACCGCGCAGAAAACGTATTAAATTTAACAACGTTTACGTCAGATTCCCTATTACGTAGAGATGTCACAGAATTTTTCTTTTCTTTGCGACAACTGAAACCGCGAGTGAGTGAGTGACGGCTGCGCTTTGTACCAGAATTCTTGAATTGAAACCAAGATGAGGCGACTCGAGACGAAACGAAGAGTAATATTACTGTCATAGTTTGTTATTAAAATATGCGATCATCATAAACAGGAAATAAATGAATTCAGGCTACTTGTTCCGCAGGCATTCCAACAATTTTAAATATGCTTATATACTTATGGCTAACCTGTACTTTCCTTCTAAATATATATGTATATATATATATATATACACACACATAGACACATACACACACAAACAGACACACACACACGTACACATACACACATATAAATGTGTTCTTGTAGTATGTGAATGTAGAGAGAGAGAGAGACAGAGACAGAGACAAAGAGAGAGAGAGAGAGAGACTGAGAGAGAGAGACTGTATTCCATTCTGTGTTATATTCAAATAACACTGATATTGCATGTGAGTGAACAAAAAAACCAACAACAACATAAACCACTAAAGATCAATGGAAATATTGCTTTTTCAACTTCGATTATCAGAATAACAGATTTTGTTGGTTGTGTAGCGGGTTCAGGCTAACCTCATTTCCATTTTTATATCTCTCATCGACGAGCTTTCGCTTTTAACTTGAACGTTTTTTTTTGTTGTTTTTTTAGCTACAAATTATTTTATTGATTTATTTTTGCCGACATTACTACTACTTTCAAAATGACGTGTTTAAGCCTGTGATGCCGTTCAACCATTATCTTACTTTTCTGAAAATAATTTTGTAGGCGGAGTATTAACGAAATTAAACTGCATTAGTCTACGATTATTGTGGATAACAACAGCAAAAAATAGTTGTTTTTTTTTTTTTTTTTTTTTTCTCAACTATAGAAATGTCAAATCCCACGGGGTGAACGAAAATAATTAAATCAGAAGCTTAACTTCACATTCTGGTAAAAGTTTCAGTTTCAGATAATCAAATGCATTTTCTTGTTGTTCTTTTCATGTAAAAAAATCCAAAAAAAAATCAGACAGACAGAGAGAGAGAGAGAGAGAGAGAGAGAGAGAGAGAGAGAGAGAGAGAGAGAGAGAGAGAGAACGTTAAAATATACAGATAAGCATTCTGACAAATATTTGATGCTTACGTTGTTTTGCTATGGTGAAGACTCTCTCAGTTCGGCCGTAGGGTTGTTCGTCTTCGTCGTAGTACTCATTCCAACTCGTGTCGTACGGAGCGTCGTTTTGCATTTCATTGTCTTCGAGAAGATGTGCAAATGCTGGCACTTTGGGCAGGGTTCTGCCGGTGATGTTAGGCATAGTTCCGTCGAACCTCAGTTTTGCCATGATCTGATTTTTGATCGCTTGCAGTCTGAGGTTTTTGTCCTGATCCTTCATAACACACACAGAACATTCTCTCTTGTCTTTGCTTTTGTTGGTAGATTTAACGGAACCGTCAACGGTACTGTTGTTACTCGACGTGCTATTTAACTGAACGAAGTCTGTGTCAGAAGTGCTGTTAATATTATATTTATTGTTATTATTATTATTATAATTATTATTATTATTATTATTATTCCTCACTGTTTTGTCGTCCTCGCTCAAGCGCTTTACGTCAGCGACAGAACTGTTTTCATTGCGCACTGTCATGTTGTCATCACTAGGGTGTTCGGAAACGTTCCCGTTACCTCTCTCGACGGACACGTTAATCTCCGGTATTTTGGATTTTTCAGAAACGTTCACCTTGTCCGAATTCAAGTTGTCGTCCGTCCACTGTAAATTTGCATTCGTTTCTTGACCTCTTACGGAATGGTGGCGAATTAGAAAGTTTACAACTGTCCACAGCATTAAGTGCCCAAACACTGTAAACACCATCGTGTGTTTGGCTACCGGCGTAGCTTTCTCATGTGGTGACTAGAACCGAAGTCTCAAAAGCGTACAAGCCAGCGACAGATCCGCTTAGCTTTTATAGCTTTCTTACTGCCACTATAGAGAACAGAGAGAGATATATATACACATATATATATTTGTATTCGTATATGTAATACTTAGCCGCATCATCATTGACAAACATTTCGCAAATGCAGAAACTATGTTGAAGTCAGCTGATTTCTCTGTCAGTCATTAGGCTCCGCCCCATCAAAAGCGAGTCGCGTGCCGTGAATGACGAGGCGAGATCTTTTCATCATCACAAACGTGACGAATTTCCCAGGCGAATGCTTCCACATAGGTGCTGCGTTGTTTGATGTTGGACTTGTGACGAGCGAACTCTGATTATTTACCCTCAAGAAATAGCGAACTTAATTAACAGTTTAAACTGCAGCAAGTAAAATGATTCCGTAGTTTAAATTAAGCCCGCTGGTTGCTAGGCAAATCAGTTTGATTTTTCAGGATAATTTTAAAAAAGAAAAATAATCAATATTAACCTTGTTTGAGATAGATTTTTGTTGTTGTTGTTGTTGTTGTTGTTGTTGTTGTTTCGTCCAGCATGAATATGAACGTTGATAAAGATTTTGCAGTGTCGGGATAGAGTGAATTTTGAACTATTATCAGTACAAAAATATAAATTATCTTTACATTAATAAACAAATTATCTTGTGAAAATATAACAGGTTTATATTCATAAATACATATAAATATATACATGTATACATTGCGAAACAAATTAACATACATACATACATATAAATGCATTCATTCGTGGGTATATCTATATCATAACATAAACAAAACATATAAAACACACATCAAAACACATATTTCCACACACACACATGCAGAGAAACATATAAACATATACACATACAAAATACGTGGCTACCTACCCAGCTACCTACATAAATAAGTAAACGCAAAAACGTACGCCTATACAGACATACGTAGTAACTCATATATACACATACTTACTCAGATATATGCATACCTCCACGCATACCGACCTATCTATCTTCGTTCTTACACACACACACACACACACACACACATAAACACACGCATACGCACACGCACACTCACGCACACTCACACACAAATGAACAGTTGGAGGATTTCAGTACTACTACTATAAATTCATTTCTTCGAGCTTTTTACGTTTTCCCTTTGAATCCATTTACAGCTCGAAAGACAAAGCTCGGAGGGCATTCCGAACAGCTGATGATGATGAAAATCGATTTTCTTACACTGAAAATAATGAAATGCCAAATGTGATATGTCACACACAATTATGCGTGAAGAAAAAACAAAAACAAAACCAAAAAAGTGCTAACCGAATGTACCGCAGTAACGCTTAATAAATCAGCATACATCTGTATAAAAAAAAAAAAAAAAAAAAAAAAAATGTCTATAATAAATTAGATCAAATAAATCGTTTGATTGCAACAACAAAACAGTTAAGACTGGGATTTATTTTTGTCCGTTTTGCCATGTACTGCTCCATATCGCAACAGTATGGTCGTTATCTTTGTATGTAAACATTATTTTTCTTAAATATATCTTCTGTTTATTTCTTTTTAGCGGTATCACTCTTGATTATATGTATTCATTTTATCTATATAAAATATATATACATATACACACACATATATATTACATATACATACACACATATATATATATATATATATATACACACACACACACACACACATATATATATATATATACACCTATGATTTTAATTTTAAAATCCATATATACATGTGTACGTAATATGCATACATATTTCTATGGTATATGCTCATAGTACCAGGTAAGTGTATTTTAAGTGTCTTTCTGCATGCAGTGTCAAATTACATAAACACTCCGATTTTTCATTTCCTATCCAAAAATCGGTACACAACCTTTCAGTTTAATTCAGCACTGAATTTTGAATAGATATTTTCTTCAACAAGACACTGAAACCAATACGTAATAATATGCTGAAATTAAACGTGCATTTGCGCTCAATCACGCGCTTTCTGTTTAATTTTATTTTCATTAACATTAATAGTACGTGATGCCTACCTAACTGAAGCTAGATATCGGTGGTTACATTTTGCTGTTGAATAGCAATGAAGTTATCACATATCTCTAACACGAGAAGCAAAACTGACATCAGCACGATACATTAAAAAAAAAAAAAAAAAAAAAAAAAAAAAAAAAAAAAAAAAAAAAAAACAAGCACATTATCATCATTCATATAGTAATTTAGCAATATAAACATAATTAGAATTGCTTTGGTCGAGGTTACCAAAGTGTGCTGCTGGTGTTCCTTGGCAAATGACAGACAGCCAGTCGAATGAAAATTGGTACATGGTTCGTATCCTCTTGATTTCTCTATTGCATTTCATTGGTCAGCGAGAAGGTCGTGTACAGCTTCTTGTCGTTTTTCATACCTCGTGGAACGTTGAGTAATCTAGGTGGAATTTAAGGATTTGTTTTTTATCAGATTATTGTGACACAAGCTGGGTCGGTCATCTGGGTTTATTCAAATATATTGACATGCGCACGGAACGTGGAGTTTGTCAGGTTTTATTTATATCGAAATCGGCTCTCCTCGTATAGTTTTTGTATATTTCTGTTACGTAATACATTTGATTATTTTTAAAAAGAACTAAAAGGATTGAAAAGTAACGTTTTTGAAAAAAAAAAAAAAAAAAAAAAAAAAACCTACGTAAGTCATAATTCGAAAGTCAAGACTTTGTGGAAATAAATCGTAATAGACAGATATGATATCTCTGGGTTTTAATTTGAAAGTTATGATTTCATGCAAAAACTATGAAAATATTTGAAACGTGTGATTTCACAGAAACCACCTTTGAAAATATTCTAACTTCTATTTCGTTTCCACTGAGTAAAATGAATCAAATATTTTTGTTAAAATGTGTGTTTATGTATCTATATATGTAGGCTATTCAGTGTTGGATAGGCTTTCACAATAGTTGATCCTTTGCTGTTTTCAGTAGAAACACTTACTCTTCCATTTTATTTACATAATCATTTATTTCAAAACAGTTAATATATTTAAATTGTTCCCTCTTGAATTGACGAGATGATAAAAGCTTTTAACGTAAATTTTTATAGTACTGGGTTTATAAAGTTTGTTTGCATTTTATTTGTTTGTTTGTATAATTTATATATATTTATTTGTTTGTATTTCATCAATTTATAACTTAACATTTAAAAATGTCAAAATTATCTGAATATATTTGTTAACACAAAATGTTTTTAAAAAAAAATTAATTATTAAGCGTTAGAAATTCAAAGACTGAATTATTTAAAGAAGTGAAAGTAAAATTTCAAAACGTTATTCACCCTATGATTTCAAACAGAATTTAAACAAGAGCGTGAGTTTTTGTTATTAATCTTACCATTACAAAAAAAAAATTAATATTATAAACACTGGCTGTATTCATGTGTGAATACTTCTGTTTTTACTATTATTATTATATTTAAAATGAGAAATACAACTGCTAATGCAGTAAAGTGTTTATTTTAAATTTGCGTTCGTTACCGGGAATACATTTTTTACGATATGCAGTTTAACTGTGTTGTACTGTACAACACGAGTTCATTTAAATGTAACGACTTTATGTCATAAATAAAGTGGCCCAAATTGAATCATCTTCTACTGAAAAGATAAACCGACGAGTTCAATTACGCGAAAGTGTATATTTTAAACGAGAGATCAAGAATTTGTACCTAAACTGTTTTGAAGCCTTTTTTTTCTTTTCAGTAAACACAAGCCTACTTGGCAAACAACTGGCAAAACTGAAGAGTTTTCTATGACCATTTCCCGAGAAATAAATTCAGCGAAAGAGTTCGTTGCCAAAGCTTGTTTAACAGTTATAGTTAATGTCGTATAAGTATTTACTCCAAACAGTCCTATCTACATCCGTCTCAAGCAACACGGCACAAACGTATAGATACTCGCAGATCAGTCCTTTGATTGATGACTCCTTGTCAAAAGAACTATTAATGGAGAGATAACTCAAGGAACGCTGTTAGGAATTTGGTCGAATGCCCTGCACTCGAGTTGGAAAGCAGTCGTCAAACATCGGTTTAAATATGAATAAGATTCTCGGCATTCTTAACGTTCCAGTGATGTCACAGATATGATTTAATTATCCCTTTTCAAATGTGACTTTCTTTAAACAGCCTCGAATACTTTTTGTTTAATTATATTAATTACGCAAAGGAGGCTTATGAGTAACGTATACAAAAATGTAAGAAAAAGACCTGTGTTTACGATATTCTTCTCAAAATTTAAAGGAAGAATGAGTAATAAGCAGAAGATGAAGAAATAACAGTAACAATAATAACAATAACGTTAACTACAATAAAAACTGGACAAAAGTTTACTTCTGGTGCTGAAAAAGAAACAGATAACAAATCTTAGTTTGTATTTTAAATAATGTGCATTATTACGTTTTACATTTTGAAAATGCATTTATTCATTTTTATTTAATACTTTCTATCTTAAATTATTTGTTCACCGATTCATTATATTTATTATTATCATAATCGTTCTTATTATTATCGTTGTCTTCATTGGTCTATTATTATTGCTGTTGTTGTTGTTGTTATTATTATTATTATTATTATTATTATTATCATCATCATCATCATTGTCGACAGTTAATATTTTATTATTATTCTATTAACTTTCACGGTTCCTGCAATGAAAATTTGAAAAAATTTGTAATATATAACAATTCATAATGAACTGAGCGATTTTAATAACAAAAATGTAATTTGTTAATATTATGTGGACATGAATAAAACTTATTCCAGTCTGAAAATAACATAATGTTTTATTTTCCTTCATTGCCAACTGACAGCAAACACAACAACAAACACATATATTATTATTATTATTATTATTATTATTATTATTATTATTATTATTATTATCATCATCATCATCATCATCATCATTGAAGTTGTTAATTATGATCAGACTTTAAACAAAAAATACACTGATTATTTAACGAGAACAAAACATAAATAAATAAAAGTTTTATTCTTCGTGGGGAAATTCAAGCCGTGTTATTGTAAATTTCACAGGGCTGCATTAATTCGTTACTTAATCAGAATTAATTAAATTAAAATGGAAATAAATAAGGCTTATCACTGTATAAATAAAGCTTATCGCGAACTTCTTTGTCACTTCGACTGTCAGCCGGTCGGCCATAATGTTCTCTATTTTATCGTAGAGCAGCGCTATCACCGTTTAATGACAGCTAACAAGAATGGAATGGAAATTCCATTTTGCAGCCTGCAGTTTTGTTCGTTTCTATTCTTGACGTTCGGGCTGCTTTCGGTCAACAAAAGCGAGTTATTTCTGGAACTTTGGCATTAGCAATCTGGAAATGATGCTAAATGGAGAAGCGTGTTACAGTGGGGGTATCTTGGCTCGAAGATCCATATGCCTTTACAACTATAAAGACCAGTATGTCAAGATAACTTAACTGCGCTGAAGGGATAGCTGACGCCTGTTACATAAGTACTCCAAGCAACACACATTCTAGTGTGAACCTTTTTTTTCTTTCTTTCTTTCTTTCTTTTAGGTTCACACGGATGTAATAAACAAATAGTTTACTAAATGTATGTTGATTTTTTTTATTTTTTTTTAAAGGAACATTTTAGAAGTTATACTAGTTATTAATTTTAGTTAGCAAGTTTCATTTGATCTCTTTCTGAATGTACTTGTTCGTGTATTTGTATTTGATTCTATTTTTCTTTGGTTGTGAGTGTGTATGTGTATGTGCATGAATGTTCGTATAGGTGTAGATGTGTGTATTAAGTGTACGTGTACGTGTATTTTATGGGAATGGGTTCTGTGTTTTTGTGCAAGCATTTATGTTTGTTGGCTTAATGTGATGTTCAAATGTACCTACTGTTATTATTATTATTGTTATTGCTGTTGTTGTTGTTGTAGTCGTTGTTCTAACTGTTCTATCATCATCATCATCATCATCATCACCATTATCAGCATTATTATTTATTTATTTGTCCAACTCTCTCATTAGAATAGATATAAATTAAAAAGTCACAAGGAAAGATATGAAATGCTCGCTTCCAAAAGATCATTTGTGAATATAATTTG
Organism: Chrysomallon squamiferum; assembly: GCA_012295275.1. Lineage (NCBI taxonomy): Eukaryota > Metazoa > Mollusca > Gastropoda > Neomphalida > Peltospiridae > Chrysomallon > Chrysomallon squamiferum. The sequence continues at coordinate 25,766,958 of CM022673.1, read as the reverse complement.
AATTCCACGGTACTTTCGTTATATGAGCTGGATAGTCGTCATAACAGTGTGATAATGCAGTTCTGTGAAGTTGACCAAGAACATTTTATGGTTAGGGTTTCTTGTTTTAACTGACTGACAATTTTTACTGCAACTTCTCTCCTTGTTTATACATAAATTATCAGTAGATTATTTTTCTTTAAAAGTAAGGAAATTCTTAAAATACATAAAAACAGTAAACAAGCTCATAAAAATGTTTTCGTAAATACGTGGGCCTGATTGCAAGCTGACACGTGTGAAGTGCAGTATTTAAACTGCGATGCTAGGTGTGGACAAATGCATGTTTTTTGAAGTCGAGGTGGCACAAGCCGGATGTGAGATTAATTTATGTAGGTCACTAAGAGTATTTTGACATAATAAAAATATCATAACACTGATCTGCATGAAACAGAAACCTTCAAAACTTCAAATAAGAACGACGGTAAAGAAAAAGTATTTTCATTAAAAGAACGACAATGAACGACCTAAAGATTTAAATGTGTTATAGTATTCAGAAATTAAAATTCCATAACATTATTTCTGAAATGAAAGAGAAATAAGAAGATTCTAAAGAACTGATTAAACAGAGAAAAATTCTAATTACCAAGATGGCGGATGAATGAACGTTCCATTATTATATTCTGCAGAAATTTCCCCCCACGGATTCAGTATTGAAGAAATATCCAGAATTATAACATCTTGATCCGTACCATTGTATTCTTTATAAAAACTGATGAGACATCATCTACACCAGTTTCAGAATAATGACAGAGCAGATTAAAACAGCAAATTTGTTTGTCGTGATGAACCGCTTGACTGTATACAAATTTTTTTTTTTTTTTTTAATAAATAAATGACGTTAATTATGCCCTTTCTGCAAAATTATTTTCTCTGTACTTTGTAACATCAATAATTTATTTGTTTATTTAGTTTTTGACTTGTTTGGGGTTTTTGTGGGGTTTTTCTGTTCGCTGGTTTTTGTTTTTATTATTTTTATTTTGTTTTAATTGCATTTGAATTGCTATTGATAATATTTATTTATTTATTTATTGTATTTTATTTTATTTTAATTTATATTCCTATCAACTTTTAAAATTTAGAAATTTTTATTTAGGGTTAATGTTCTGACATCTTTTTACATTCTTTTTACATACTTTCATCAGTGCTTTAATTATTCAAATCTGTAAAATTGACTACAGATCTCATTATTTATCAGACAAACCGTATACACCATCAAGGTTGCAGTGTCAGAATAAATATCAAATTTCAAAATAAATATTAAAACTCTTGAAATATTAATTTTACGATATAAATAACGTGACATTTTGTCAGAATGATTTATTTTCTAGATCCGACATTTATCTTAATTGCAAAACCAAGGTGGTAATTTAAAAATATATATATATTTTATTTAATAATACGAAGATTATTAATATCATAATCAATTACGTATTTATTATTATTATTATTATTATTATTATTATTATTATTATTATTATTATTATTATAAACCGATGCTGGAATTCCAATATTGCTAATATAAGAATAACATTATATCGTTATTGTTTTTAGTGGGGTTTTGCATGCGTGTTTTGTTTTCTTGTTAATGTTTGTTTGAATTATTTATTATTTGTATTTATTTTTATAGCTTTTTACAATTTGTTTTTATAAGAACATTTTAATTTTAATTTTGCATTTAATGAGTAACTTAATGAAATAATATAAGCATGTATTTTCTAATCCAGTATAATAATCACCGACATTCATCGAGTAACAAATGTCGTATATCCAAGAAAAGATAACTCAGAGTATTTCGTACGATTTATTTTATTTCAGCTTTGTTTGGTGTAAATTTTGCGTAAGTTTTTATTTTATTATAACTGTGTTTTCATAAATATCACAACAAGTGAAGAACAATGCCAACAAATAAAGAAGAACGTTAAAACTAAGTAGCATTTTACATCATAACGGCTAAGTGAGGCACCATTAAGGTCAAGTAGGTGTTATCTATCAAGTAGAAAATAACGACTGAAAGCGCGCGAGTTGTCACAACTGTTAAACGTACAGTTTCTGGCACTCCTAAATTAGAAAGAATTCATTTCTAAGTGCTTAGGAAGTTGTAACCGGTAAATTTACATGTCTTTACAGCGCTAATGTTCCTCTCGTAATTGAAAAGACTTTCTTTTCAGCACGTACTTTCCTTCCAAAATATGGGACGCATTACGATAATTATTCTGAAATGAATACAATTTGATGACACTTTATAAAACTGTTGCAGGCAGCTATTTAAAGTGAGAAACATGTTTTTAAACATCTTTAATAATATGGTTTTATATTATTTTGCAATCATACTTCAATAATTTTTTTGTAACGCACACCAGGAAGTAGGGAAACGTATCGTTATTTATTTTTACTTATAGAAAAATTTATTTCATCTTGAAGATCGTCAACAATCCGCTAATAAGATTACCAATATTATTAATAAGTTATATACATACATATATACATACATACATACATACATACATACATATATATATATATAGAGAGAGAGAGAGAGAGAGAGAGAGAGAGAGAGAGAGAGAGAGAGAGAGAGAGAGAGAGAGAGAGAGAGAGAGAGTTCAAATTAATTGCCTACTCGTCAAGAAAGTAAACATGTTGCACTTGAAAGTGATGATGTATCCGAGAAGATTTACGCAGTTAAAATGCTTAGCACTTTGATAACAACATAAAACGAATTATTGTTACTATGGTTACCATTTCTGTTCAGAATGTGGAACAGCGAACAGATATATAGATCTTACATCAATAAACTTACGATAAAAAATATTTAAGAAATAAATTATCTTAAATCAAAAATAAAGTGTGAACAGTAAATTAGAAGTGATGCTCATAATCCTAATACATGATGAATTTAATAAATATTTCAAGATATGTATATTCGTCACAATCTGTATATACAATTTATATATATCTTTTTTTTAAATTAAATAAATAAATAAATAAATAAAATAAAATAAATAAATAAACAAATAATAATAATAATAATAATTATAGTAAATAAATAAATAAATAATTATAAAATAAAATAAAATCATAAACGATATACCGATAAAAACATAAAAGAAGCAATTTTTAAACTACCATAACAACATTTTGACGGCGTTTAGTTTAAACTGCTCAGGAATCTTGAATATTCAATATATTTTGACACAGAGTAATTTCAGTAGAAATTTTAAAGATAAAGGGAAAAAAAAAAAAAAAAGTAAATAAATAAATTAAAAAATGGCACGTGCCATGTAAAGTCGAATGGCAAGACACTTCATTTTTTTTTTTTTTTTTTCAATTTTTCTTTTTCTTTTAATAAAGCGTCTTTGGCTAGAAACCTTAATAAAAAAAAAAAAAAAAATTAAAAAAAAAAAAAGAAAAAAAGCTTCGTCCATAATGGAGTTTCGGGCTTTGCAAAACAAACATGTACAGAAATTATTAAATTATCTGAAAGGGTGTGTATAGAATACTAGATAAAAGTGTTATGATTTTATTTTAAATATATGAACATATACTTAATATATGCACTTTGTTTCGGGTATTTTTTCTTCTTCTTCTTCTTATTATTATTTTTTTTTTTTTTTTTTTCTGTTTCTTTTTTGCTTGGAACGTTCATGTACATCTTCTTCCACAATGGGCAATTAAAATTAGAAAATCTTAGATCTTCTACGTGATTACTTTTTTTTTGTTCTAGATAACTATAATGTTTTCCAGAGTGTAACTGAGATATATTCTGTGTAATCTGTAGAACTGTTTATTTACATCTCTGAATGCGGTTTTGAGATCCAAGCAAACTGAAAATTAGACTGTTTCTTTAAAAACTAAAATCAAATACATTTCCGGTACTTTTAAATAAATGTTTAATGGGAAATAACTCTCGGTAGAATTTTTTGTTTTCCACTTCAGATAATAATGACTCCGTTGACGAAAACTGATAATATTCAGCATTATTATTTGTACATAACAGATAATTCGGAACGAAGGACCACTTTGCCAAAACTGTTTTTTTCTTCTTTTTTTTCTCTTTTTTTTTTTTTTTTTTTTTTTATGGATGTCTTCGTTTACAGGTACATGGCCTATGTTTAAATAAATATTTATGTCATGCGATAAAATAAACTCTACACACTAACATGAAATCATAAAAATTATGATGAGAAATTTGCTGAGTAACAGTTTTTAACGATATTCGCCTCTTCGACGGCAGCGTTTTCGATCTAGCAAACTGATTCTTTGTACTGAGTTTGAGTTGGGATAAACTGCTGAATGTCGTATGGATAAGGCGTCCTTACGTTCTCCCGTCTTCTATTATTCTGCCAAATGAGGTCTCACGAAATACTTCTATTTTCGAAAACCCCCAACGATCCTTTGCCCAAATATGGGTCGTTTACTTTCAAGTTTTATTTCTGTTTGATAACACATCAGTATATTTCTTTGAAAGATATAACTCGATGGAATAAAACAATTACTAATATTTAGCTTCTAGTTTGTACTATTAATATTTCACACTAGAGTACGCTTTTCTTCCCTGAATGACCATTAATGTGTATATGAATGTATATCTGAATATCTGTCTGTGCATATATGTACGTATGTATGTATGTATGTATGTGTATGTATGTGTGTGTGTATGTATGTACGTGTGTTTGTATATGCACTTTGTATGGAAATATGTATGTATGTTTGAGTTCGTACGAATGCTTGTATGTATGTATGTATGTGTGTGTATGTATGTATGTATGTGTGTATGTATGTATATGTGTATGTATGTATGTGTGTGTGTGTGTGTGTGTGTGTATGTACGTGTGTATATATAGGTACTTATTTATGTAAATATACATATATGTATGTATGAGTTCGTACGAATGCTTGGTATACATAAATTATGTACCTTTTTGTGTATACATGTGTGTTTATATATGTATGTATATACGTGTGTAATAGATATCCTAAATTTATCTTAAAATAACTTTGTTACTTTTATAGCTAGTTCTGTTTTTAATCATGTCATGAAAGATGGTAAACATGTGGACCTTACAGCTGCCAGTGTATGTGCAGTTCACGATTTCGGAATGTTAGTAAGATTATAAATTCTCGTATTGGTCATATTTGTGAAAGCAATTACCTGCCGATCGATGCAGCTAAAAAGAGCACAAACCTGGCATAAACCTCATATTTACACAAACGTGCACGTGTGTGTGTGTGTATATATATACTGGGTTGAGGAATAAGTCATTACGGTTGAAAGTTGATTCAAATTTATTGCAGAAATGCCTTGTTACAGTCATAATTAGATAATGAATGAAATTGAATATTTTAAAATTACCATCATCATCATTACCATCATTTCCCAATTAATGATAATATTCATCATTTAAATTGTTTATGGGCGGCCATGTTTAACTGAAGCAATTACAGTTGCACCTGTATTGCAGGCACACCTGTTGGACCGAACAAAAGTGCATCGCAGATGTTCCGTCATCAGAGGAACAAAGTTTACTATTTACAGCCTTTAACACGAGCCTGACACCAGTTCCCACAACTTAAGCAAATCATCGTTGCCGGGCATTGCCTTAGAAAGCATCACGGCTTTCTCCTAAAGCACAGCTGCAAACATATCGAGTTCATTCATGGATGAAAATGAAACATATTTTGCACTTCATAAAACTAATAATAAGCAAATATTGCGTTTGAAACCAAAACAGAGCTCAGGTTTGTGCCAGCCGCAACCCCCCCCAAAAAAAAAAAAAAAAAAAAAAAAAAGTCCATTAAGACGCAATGTTTATAAAATACAAAAATGATGTTGAATGATTGAATTATGAAAATTATGTACCAAATGGGATGAACTCGCATGTTTTAGCGATTGAAGTTCGCGTGTTCTTATAATTCAAAAAAAAAAAAAAAAAACAAAAATCCTAGCCTATTATATAAAGCTGCTGAACAACAATAAATTTTATTTATTTTGGAGAAAACAAATCCAAATCTGTATGACTGTCCGCTTTAGCAGTGGAATAATAATTTTAAAATGCTGTCCGTATCGACATTCAATAGACGTCTGCTGATCTAAGGGGGAGGTATCCATTAAAAAAAGAATCGGGCGCGGAAAAGTGTCCGTAAAGCGCAGGTGGCCGATTATCTCGGGGCCCGCTAAAGACGGGTACTTATTTAACAATGTAACGACTTCACACGATTACGACCATCAAACTGATTAACATTACAATTTTAAAATAATCATTTATAAATCAGCTTTTTATTTTATTTTATTTTTTAAAGTCAGTATATTTAATATGCCTTAATATAGGCTGCCTAAGTTAAAAGTCTAGGCGACGGTTACCTGCGCGCTATTTAAAAACATATATGTATATAGGCCTACACACACACACACACACACACACACACACACACACACACACACACACACACACACACACACACACACACACACACACACACACACACACATATACTCTGTAAAGAATACCCTGAACATTTATTTGTCCAGTAAAAAACAAAAACAACTAAATATAGCAGTAAATGTAGACTGAAGTGCTAGCGATATATATGAAGTCCTAGAGGGTTAATATGGATGGATATATCATATTTATATCTCTATGAAACAAACTAGCATGGTGAAAAAAAAAAAAAAAAAAAAAAAAAAAAAAAAAGAAAGAAAGATGACAGTATTATTTATGCTTCTTCAGATATTAATGAAGTAACTTTGGTTTAAAATGTATTTCAGATAATAATTATTGTGTTAATATATTTATAAGTATATATTCAAAATTTATTTTCAACGACAAAAAATTGTGTTGATATGAATTATATTGACGTCACATTTACATTGACTATTGAAATTAACTATGTGTAAATTGTTGAACATAGCGATCAAAAATATTTTGTGTAGTTAGACTTTTTTGTTTGTTTTAATATTTTGATAATAATTTCATTAATATTATAATAGATACAATTTTTTTTCGTTTGAATGTTAGTTTCTTGTTCCTTCTTTAAGGAGGAATAAACAAACAAATCACAAAAATGGCGTCAGGTGATGACCCTCCAAATAGTCGTCTTTTTATTCTTTGTGGAAAAGGCATAACAGAACAAGCAATGCGTGATAGTTTTAGTAAATATGGAACGGTGGAAGATGTTTGGATCGTGAAAGACAGAAGAACAAATGAAGAAAAAGGTAAAACGGTGTAACCTTATTAATGTTAATTGTGTGTATACATTATCTCCCTTTGTTATGAATTTACTTTCAGTTATCAAGTTAATCTGTCAATTTTTTTTTTTGGTTCATTTTGAATTTTACGTAATTTATATATTACGTAATAAACATAAGGATTTGCTGATTATTCAATTTTTGTTGTTTTTTGTTTTGCATACAAGAATGAAATATATTTTTCAAAGTAATAATACGTAAATAACTAAATGCAAATCTCAGATAATTTAAATAATTATTAACTGAAAAACTGACCGTCTCAAAGAAAAGAAAAAATATAGTTTACAACAAAATGTTAACTAAGCGGCATATAAAGAAAACGGTATGTATTTAATTCACCACTGTTTAACAAACTCGTATTTTTGGAAAAAAAATTCTCTTAAATATACTTAATACTAAAGTCTAAACGTGGCATATCATAATCAATTATAATAATAATAATAATAATAATCTATAGAGATTTGAAGAATAGGAGCATGGATGAGTTGTTTCAGTTTTATTTTATTTATATATTTATTTATTTATACTTTGATGATTATTATTATTATTAAAACTTTCTTTGTTTTCCTGTTTTTTTATTTTGAAAATAAAATGAACATGAGTGTTACTTACAAATTTTATGTTCTGATACCTTTCATTTTTTCATCCAACTGTTTTCATCTCAAGTAAGCTCATTATATACCATTAGAAAGAGCAAAAAATGAATATTAAAATAACATGAAGATCTCTTTCATAGCATTAATATATTGGAACATAGTTTTCCTTCATGAACTATGGAGAAATTGTGATTCATGTTTGTTATTTTGCAACATAAACACTGAATATCTTTTAATCTGATATGGTTTTAATCTGATATATCAAAATGAAGCCTTTGATGAGTTCTAAAGCTGTACACTATTCTTAAGGAAGTTACACTCATGCATTTTAATTAATCACACTAACTAGCTCAAATACACTTTGTTTATGTAATTGCCAAAAAATCCATAGAAATTAAACCAATATACAAAAAGATAATTTTTCATGATCTGTGGTGGCCTTTACACATTGAAGCATTTTGCTCACATTTATTTTTTTTATCAGTTGATTAATAGCTTCAATTAACATGTTAATTTGCCTTTTGTTGTCATTATACAGATCTAATGTTTCATAAAAATCAAATCACTGCATGAATTATATTTGAAAATAGAGTTTTTGATAGCTTTAAAAGTATCATATACCACATATTCCTTGCCTTATGCCACATAAATACTCCATAACACAGTAAAATTAATGAAACATCAAACATTGTGAGACATCAGCTGTGGTTGCATCATTTTTGTTTGCATTGTTTGCAGAGAACACTATTCATTTTGGTATCCAAAAATAACTTGTTTGCTATCCTAAATATTTGTATATGAATTTGGCAGATGATGAGAAAAATGCATAATTTGTAAATCTGTATATAATTTAAAGTCTCAAGTGGACACACAACAAACATTTTGAAACAGTAAATTTGTCTGTTGATTCTGTGTTGTTTATTAAAGATGACATGTCAAAAAAAAGACTGTGACAAAGGTGATTATGTATACATACAAAGTCATGATATTTTGGTTTTGAAATTATGTAAAAATAATGATAAAACAGAAACACAAGTGAAGGAACTGTCTTCAAGGTAAGCAAAAATACATTCAGACATCTTTTGTCACATACACATACACATCTTTTGTCACACACACACATACATACATACATACATATACATAAACACACAGATAAAAAAAAATGAGCAAAGTGTTTTATGTATTTTTAATTTTAGCATAATTAGTCAATAGCTTGAAAGCTGGAAGATTTGAGTATTGGCTGTATTTAATATGAAATTTCTGATATGAGTATGTCACTAAGTGTTTAATAATCTTTAAGAATTTTGATAGGAGTTGCACAAAACATTTTTTTTTTTTTTTTTTTTTTTTTTTTTTTTTTTTTTTTTTTCAAAATGTTTCATTCTGGTTTTCAGGTGTGTGTTATATTAAATTCTCCAAAACATCAGAAGCTGCTCAGGCAATGGAAGAAATGAATGGTCGTTTCATTGAAGGACAAGCAAAACCATTAAAAGTAAAAAATTTCTATTATTTAACAACATAAACTTTTCAGTTTAGAAATAAAATATTAAATGAAATAGTCTAAATGTAGTTTAATGTCTCTGATGTTATAATAGTTTTGATATTGAACCTTTCTATAATTATATACAAATCTGTAATTTTATTCAATATTAAAAAGAGGAATTGCCCCAAAAGATGTATAAAATAGCGGATGAATTTTAAATCTTTAGTTGGTAGTTATTACATCATACATTAGGTAGTCTTTTAAAAAAAAAAAATTGTTAATGGTAAAAGTAAAAATGAACTTTTTAAAATGTTGATAGATAGAAATATTCAGTTATTGTTAGAAGTCTGAATTATTTTCTGTTTTTCAAGAGATTATGTATATTCCAGATACCATGTAGTGATGTATACTGTTACATAACCAGAGAGTAATATTATCAAATCAAGATTTATCTGTAACATCTACATTCTGACCACAAAACTGTTAGTGGTTTTTTTAGTGGAGAGGTTTTAATATTTTCACAAATCTTATACAAGGTAAACTGAAATAATGGAGAAAAAACATTTAATAAAAATAGTCTTATAATTATTAATAAATTTACTATATGCTGTTGTCATGTAAGGTTAAAATTTAATATTTGTTTCTGTTAGATAATGATTGCAAACAGCAGACGAGAAGGTTCCATGAGAGATCCTAAGGAAGAGGAGAAAACGCTAAGACTTTTTGTCATAATACCCCGACACTTTACTCAGGAGGATGTCCGAGCTGAATTTGAGGTGCAGGTTTTATTTTTTATTTAAATTATGAAAACTGCATTTTTATTTTCAAGGATGAACAGGGTTATCTTTTGCTTTTCTTGTTAGTTTGCTTTCAGATTACAACAGTAGACAAAAAAAAGGTTTGTCAACATTTCTCTGGTATAATTTAACATTCATTGACATAATCACTGCATTTAACTGAAGCATTAAATCTACAATTTTTATATTAATAATTAATTTTTGAATTTTAACAGTTTTATAATTATATTTTTAATATAATTAAAATTTAAATTCTGTTTTAATAACCATGTGACAATTAATGTATATTAATTCAATGTATTAGTACATAGACACACATACATTCATAAATGTGTGCACACACCTAGAGATATACACATACAAATATATAATTAAAATTAAAAGATTTTGATGGATGTATCTATAATTGCACATTTTATAGATAACTCAAAGAAATATCGCTGTTAACACTAAGTGTGATAATTATGTGTGTGTGTATGTAATTTATTTTTCTTTCACCTTTTTTTATAATTTGTTCCCACAGAAATTTGGAGATATAGATTACGTGAATGTTCTGAAGGACAAACATTCTGGAGAAAACAAAGGATTTGCTTATGTCAAATACTTCAGACGTGTCAACGCTGCTAAAGCATTTGAAGAATGTGACAGATGTAAGAATATTTTAAATATTAAACACATTTTTTTATTTTTTTAAATTAATAAAAAGCTCTTATGTCAGTAAGTGTGACTACATGATTTGAATGGGAATTCAGCTAAACATTGTCTTAGCAACAAAATTTGAAGTGTTTTATTTGAAAATTTGATGAACATAAGAACTAAAAAAGTGAATTAGAAGTTCGTAAAAAAAATTACATTGTATTGATGTGATAAAATTTAAACTTGTAACATATTTCTTAATTGATCAGGAATTTCTCATTACAGCCATAGAATTTATTAATTAAAAAATTAACAGACAAATGTTTTATCAACATTTGGACTGTACTGTTTACAATCACTCATTATAACAGAATGAATGTTTTAGACTTTTTATCATAGCATACAAACCTAAGTTTGCTGAACCACAGAGGGGTAAAGAAAGAAGAGAAGATGATTTTGGGCACATGGTTTGACAGAGATGACAGAGGTAATTCATGCATTGTTACATAGAGTACATAAAGTTTAATTTTAAATATTTGAAAAAAAAAAATCACAACAAAACTTTAAGTATAAAGATTGGTCAGATTAATTAACTGAAGGACTAAGCATTTTTAATCTTAGAAGGTGTTTTCAATAAATTTCACAGCTATACGTCATTTCTTACTGGTTTTTGCCAGAATTCTAATCTTACACTATTTATATTTTTTTACTTGTGTTCAACACTCATTATTTTTCAGCAGGCACGCATTAAAACCTTCACCAATAAGGAAAACTATTTTTCCAACTTTTATTTAAATCTTTTAATTTTTAAATTTTTTGTTAAAGGTTACAAGAGAGGATTTGATGATGATTTTTCAGGAGGTGGATTTTTGAATGCCAGTCCTGTTCAGGATTTTTTCGGAGTTCCACATCAAGCCAGTAAGTGTTTGTCAGAGTACTGTTGTAATACGAAAGAAATCCTGACAACAAGGTATGGTAAAATGTTTTGAGCTTATTAAAAAAATTAAAGAGAAAATATTTGTTAAACCGCATCTCTTAATAATTATTTATTACAGTCTTCTTGACAAGGATGTGTTGGGATATAACCCAGGTATATGTTGTTACATATATCAGACAGTTTCTGTTTTCAGAAATTTATACAAATTATGATTCACATGTAAATAGAACTTGCCACAGTATTTAGCTTCTTTTTTTTTTTTTTTCCTTCTTTCTTTGCTGATTTGTTTTTGCATTACATTTTTGTTTTCTTTCTTGTAATACAAACTTGAATTTTGCATTGTTGACAGAAAAGTGGTAATGAATATTTAAAAAAAAAATACAACAAAAAGTTGGTGATGCATTTTTTTTTTTTTTTTTTTTTTTTATTAATTTATTTTATTTATTTTTTTTTTTTTTTTTTTCAGTGGCTCGGGCGTTGCCTGCGGGTGGTCCTGTGGGAGGACTGGGGCCTCTTGACATGATAGATGACTACCCCACAACAACTCTCTACGGCTGCAGATTGTTGCAGCCATCGGTTTGTCCCAGAAGTACTTGTCAAATCTTTTTAACCTTGTTCCTGGAATGGAGTATTGTGACCTCAATGAAACAACAGGTTTAATTTACTTCATCATAATTTTTTTAAATTTATTTTTATGTCCTAATGTTAGTGCAGATTTTGTCATTGTAAGTAGTATTATGAAAATTTACTCATTCTGTATATATATGTGTAATTTTAAAGACTTGCCACTTTTATTTTTTGTGCCAGCTCTTTAATTGAAATAATATAATAAAATATTTGCATTTATTTGCTTGTTTCTGTTCTGTAGTTAAAAATAAAAGGTAAGTTAATGTCCTTGGTTTATATTATTAATTGATTGAACTGTCACATTGCAATCTATAGTTTTATACAGATTGCAATTCATATAGTTTTATACAGATTCATTAAACAATAATTCATGACAAGTTAGATGGGTTAAAAATAAAAGATAAATTACATTTGCAGTCTGTAGTTATACATGTAATAATTGTAAATCAGTGATCTGCCTCATTACTAACACCAGGGACAAGTTAGATGGGTTAAAAATAAAAGATAAATTACTGTCACATTGCAGTCTGTAGTTATACATGTAGTAAATTGTAAATGTTTCTGTTGATCTGTGACAGGTATTGCCTATGCTCATTAAACAGTGTACTACACCAGGGACAAGTTAGATGGGTTAAAAATAAAAGATAAATTACTGTCACATTGCAGTCTGTAGTTATACACATAGTAAATTGTAAATGTTTCTGTTGATCAGGTATTGCGTACGCTCGTTACACAACTCCTCAGTGTGCTGCCTATGCCAGGGACAAGTTGGACGGGTTTGAGTATCCCATTGGCAGTCGACTCATTGTTCAGTTTGCAGACGGCACTCAGCCCTCTAACCTACAAATGTCTGCTAACATGGGTTACGACAGGTGAAAAATAGCTTACGAATTTGTTTTTAAATGCATCTTAGACAACCCATATTCTGACAACCCATATTTTTTATTCTTTAAAGATATTGTTTTAATGGTAATGGTAAATAAATTGTGTTATCAATAGAATATAACAACAAACAGAAGACATTTTCCCATACAAAGAAATATACAGAAAATATTTTTTTTTTTTTTATTTTTTTTTTTTTTTTGCTGAAAGTAATGATTTGGTGCCAAAAGACATATTGAAAGTAAAAAGATTACTTAGCTTTGTTTTTGTTGTGCATTTTATTTTTAGTCCTTTAAGGCAAATATAAAATAAACAAGTTTTGCTTGTTTCAGGCCAAGAGATACAAGACAGCCAGATGTTAGACAGAAGGTATGAGATGTTTTTTAAATATTGTTTCGTTTTCTGATTTATATAATTTTTATAATTTAAACAAAAAAATTTATAGTTCACCTTCAGAACATCTTCAGTTAACTGATGTTTCTTCTTTGTAATTTTATAATTTTCTCATCTTCAAACTTTTTTTTTTTTTTAATTTCTTCTTGCAGGCTGCAATGTTACTTGAGAAAGCGGGTATTAATCCAAGCAGCGTGATGAACGCTGAACGAGGCATGGAAAGAGTCCCCTACTGCAACATTCCACTCCCCCTGCCACACCCACTCAAACCTGAGGACACAGAGGCATCCGAGCGACTCTTCATCGTCTGCCAACCATCATCAGTCCCAGAGAAAGTTCTCAGAGACGCTTTCTGTCGGTTTGGAAACCTCATAGATGTGTACTTGTTATCAGGTGTGTACGTTCAGTGTGTTGAGTTTGCAAGCTAACAGTCAAGTAGCTATCAGATAGCTTTTTTTTTTGTGTGCAAATGTTTGTTCTGTTAATTACATTGTACAGTTTGAGTGTGTGTGTGTGTGTGTGTGTGTGTGTGTGTGTGTGTATATATCCATACAAAGACAGGCATTGGGATACTTTAATAATAATTAAAGCACATTTATTTTTAAAAAACTTGTTAAAATATACAGAAATAAAGAAAGTGAAATTTCAATCAAAGACTTTGAAAATTTAAGGTTTGATCAATAAACAGAAATCAGTTTACTCATTTTTTTTTTCTTCTTTTCTTTATTATTATTTTTTTTTTAATAATTTGTCACTTTATTACTATTTTATTTATATATATATATATATATATATTCATGTATATTATATTATATTATATTATATTATTTTATTTGTTGTGTTTTTTGGGGTGGGTTTCTAGGAAGAAACTATGGTTATGCCAAGTATGCAACAAAGGAATCTGCCATGAAGGCAATACAGACCCTGCACGGACAGAACCTGATGGGTCAGAGGATTAAAGTTCTGGAAGCTGAGCCACCAAAAAACGGAGGAGGGGAGGGACCTCCAAAGAAAGCCAGATACTAAAATGATCAGACAGGTTAGTTTTTGTTACTAAATAATTCAAAATGTCCTGTTTGCTGTTAAATTCTTGTTTTACTTTGTGATATCTGAAAGTAAGAAAAGGTAAAATAATTTAAGATATGCTGCTTTGGCTTGAATTGCTGGTATAAATGTTATGGTTTACATTTTTAATTACATACTCAATTATTGTGACGTGTTATATTATAAATCAGCAGTTTTGTTGTTGTTATAATTTTTGTGCTGGTTATTGAAAGAAAATGGGTTTTAAAATCTAGCCATATGTCTAAGGATTTTTGTGAAAACAGTTTTACAAAATGATTATCTTCAACTTCAGAAAATGAAGTTCCATCATCTCCTCTTAACATTGCTAATTTTTATTTTTTACTTTTTAAAAAGAAAGATAAATCTTATTTCTAGAAATTCTTTCAAAATTAACATTAACATTTAAGTCAGCATATATATATATAGTGATTTTACTGTCTTTTTATCTTTTCTTTCTCACATATTTACAAAATGTTATTTTGTATTCATTTATATTATTACTTTAAAAGAATTTAACAAATGTTTTAGAATAAGAATTTTTCTAAATGGTCTCTCAGGAAGTATTCAAAACTGAATGTGGAAATCCAGGTTATTTCCCCCACCCACAAATTTCAATTTAATAACCAATAAGATTCTGTGATTTGGCCACATAAATCTTAACTGCAAGCTAGAGGACTTCATTACTGTATTTAAAACAAAAGCCATAGAATGACACTATCAGTTTGTTAGTTCTCAAATACATGACTGTAGTTGACAAAAGCCCTCTTTGCAATTTGATGTGTTTCTGCTATGTTCTTTTTACCAGCTGACAGCCAACCGAAGAGGACAGAGACTAAGTATTGCGAGACAGGACATCCGAATAAGCAGATAATTATGACGTGAACACAGGCAAATGACATTTAATCTACAGCTGTTGTTTAAAGACGTTCTGTGACAAGACAAAAACTGTGTCATCTTGAACATTATGACTGACCTCACTGCAAGTTGAAGGAATAGTGTGTTAAGATTTTTCTTTTACCTGACCTTTGTGGACACTGTTTTTCTTTCTTTTATTTCTTGTGTCGTGTTTTTAATGTAAATTGTTGTGTGTTTGCCATAACTGACAATATATTCCAAAGGTTTTTAAAAAAAAAAAAAAAAAAGAAGATGGTATATATATCCACAAAATGATTTGTTGATAACAGAAGAAATATCTGTATATCCTATATTCTTAACATAATCTACTAATAGAATTTATGTAAATTAAACAAAATCAGTTCTTTGTATATTCAGGCAGAAAACTCTCTTACTACAGATAACATTTGATGGAGTTAATAATCACTTCACTATTGTGTTCACATCCAGCATTTCTTTTGAAGTGTTTTAACAGGCTTTGGGTTTTTCTTTGATATTACAAATATAAAATTAATTTAATTTTAAAGTACACACTGAATATTTACTTTCTTAAATTGTATGTTGTGATCACTTTAATGTATGAGAAGAAAAATAAGTCATAAATATTGTCCTAGGTAGTTTTTATGTAATCAACATTTTACTGACTGTAGTGGAAGTTACTGCAGACTTGCGAAGTCACAGAATAAAACAATCAGTTTTATATTTGGTATGGAACATTAAATTAATGAACATGATATATTTTACCAAATATGAACCATGCTGTTTTTGTAATTATGTATATATATCAATTAGAAATCAAATTTTGTTTGCATAAACAACATTTCAGGTAACAACCATTAGAGCTATACCAAATTAATTTATTATTTACTTTATTTTATTCAAGAAAACATTAATATAAAAAATATTTATGTGTTAAAATGTTAAACAATTCAAAAATAAAATAAAATAAAATAACTTTTAGACTTGCTGGATTTTTGGTTATATTTTCCTATTAGTCAAGATCACAGGATGATAAGATATGAAAAAAGTCAGATGGCAAGAAAAGACAAAATTTCTGTAAATTCCTGATATGTGAAAAGCCCAGTTAAATTAGACTAGATATTTTATTTCTGAGCTGAAATATGATATAGTCTTATTTCTGAACACACACAATCATCATCAAACAGAATACATATCCTGTTTGACAAAAGTGTGTATACAGTTATTGTCGAATATTTATTGAAATCTAGATCATACTGTACAATTTTCTTCCTTAATCGAACAAAATAATAATATCCCTTTTATTCAGTAGCATATATCTTGATATTTGTGTTGGCTGTGAATTTGTCACAATAAACTTTTATTTCCAAATTGCTTGTCAGGATTGTGTACAAGCAAAGATGTTCATTTAGCTTCAGCTAATGATTAGCTAAAGTTTATAATGAAAAGACTTATTAAAGACTGACTAAATTAAACTAACCGATTCCTATTAGTCAAAGCCAGATAACCATGCACTAAAAGGCAAGAATATGATGCTTACATTTCATTTGTCATTAACCAGATTCCAGTAAAAATGCACAGATTTAAATAGACATTACCATTGGGAATATTCAACTGAAGGACCAATTAAGTCTCACATTTGAAATCTTTCTGCTGTTAACAAACTGAATGATTATCTGCACCAAAACACTTTAAAGTAAGTAAAAATAGTGCATTATGTCTGTGTGAGCACGCGCACAATTTAAATCTACAAATTTCACGCTCATTTGGGAATTCTCAATTGAAATATTTTCATCTTTAATGGATCCATCATGTACTGATACTGAATAGCTGGTCCCAGATTTTCTATTATATAAAATTAGAAATTTTATTATGCATTTTAAATGCCTTGAATATATGTATATTCTAACGAAACAAGGTTATTTTTTCACAAGATTAAGGCAAGTTAATAATGGCCTGGACAGCGTAATTGAAATTTTTCATTGGTAATGAAATAGGTATATTTAGTTCATAATTGCTTTACGCTATTTGTGATGGGTGATCTCAAGAAAAAGTTTTGTTACTTTGGATATATTCTTTCACAACTGATGTGATTTAAAAAAATTAATACATAAATGTTCTTTATATCTCTCTCTAAAAATACTAATATTTTCGAAGATTCTATTACGGTTGATTATTTTTCAGAAAACATTAAATTCTGCCACTGTGATATGAAAGCTGTTGACCAAATATTTAATTACCTAATCAAACAACAAAGACTGGAAAAAATAAAATCTTAACTTTAAAAGAAGGTAAGTTGTTTCAGTTAAACTGTCAAAAGTCAACGAAATGTATGTGAAGATATTTTTATTTCTCAGAAGTATTTCAAAATAGTAATAATTTAGGCCTCAAGATTATATATACTACAGCTAACAAAAAGTAAAATGGTGATTTACCAGAAGCAGGTAATTCCCAATCATATTTTAAACAAAGTGATCAAAATCCACCACCAGTTTATTTTTGAAAGCTCAATGTAAGTGAAAAATATATTGACAAAATTTTCAGCAATGTTTTTTTTTTTTTTTTTTTTTTTTTAACAAACCTTGATCAACAAATTGGAGC
The DNA here is from genome assembly GCA_012295275.1 of Chrysomallon squamiferum. Lineage (NCBI taxonomy): Eukaryota > Metazoa > Mollusca > Gastropoda > Neomphalida > Peltospiridae > Chrysomallon > Chrysomallon squamiferum. Next base: position 25,748,783 of record CM022673.1, on the reverse strand, counting down.
ATAAGCAATTAAACATTAAATACAGAGCACAAGAAACATAATTTATAATTTTGAGAATTACAGACACAACACAATTTGTTTTATATAAAAGGATGGATGCATTTGTTTACTATAGATATGTCATCTGTGTGAACTATAAATTATAACATACAGAAAAATTTCTCAATAAATACATGATAACAGTGGTTTATGATTTAAAATATTCTGATCAGCCCTGTCAACTTGAAGGCAGTGTATAACAAATCAAAGAATCGTGGGTTTTAAAAATTAACATAATTACACGTTTCATTTCGATTAACTGTAATGTGAAAACATGGCAAGACTTTAATAACATTCTGGTCCCATTTGTCTGACGATGATTTTACAGTAAAAGTTCCATGTCATGCATTATGCAATAGATAATAGATAATAAAAAAAAAAAAAAAATAAAGACCCATACCATTGTTTTTCTTTTAAAATGGTATGGGTCTTTATTTCATACAGACCAAAATGTCATGGAAGTATCACGATTTTTTTTTTTTTTTTAAACATTTGTATCTTTCTTTTTGGTTACTTCACAGCATTCACACACATTTAAGGCCTGCTTTATTTATAAAAGATTTAACTTTTTGATGATAATTTCAGCTTTTAATCAAGGGAAACCTTCAACAAGAAGAGATCAAATCTACCTCCAGACTGAAAAGAAAGCAATGTTTTTAGGGGTTTTTTTATTTTTTTTATACAATGATAATAAAAGTTTATACACACTGAAACTTTGTTGGTTTTCATTTCTTTAGTGAACAACTATTAATTATAAATAGATATGTTAAATCCAAACAAGTTTATTGCAAAGTATGGTTTATTTTAGAAGAATCTGAAAGACCATATCAAAATGATTTGAAAGAAATTGTGAGAATATTAAAATTGAGTATAATCACATTCTGAATATCGAAATGGATAAGTTTCCAGAAAAATGTTACATATTATTAAATAATTAGAAAAAAGTAATAAAATAATAAAGGAATGTTTGAAATAGCCATGGTTAGATATTTATGATTATTTTAATTTAATACACAATAAATGATTCTTTGATATTCTATTTATTATAAAGCACCAACAAGCAAAAATATTTTTAAAAAATTAAAAAATGTCATCAAATTGTAAGTGAACTTTTTAAATAGAGCTTCATGGTTTGTTTTCAGATGGTTATAATAAAAAAAAAAACATAATTTGATAACACAAAATATTCAGTCAGTTTCACCATATTAACACAAATCGTGACACATTATTAAATAACATTGCTTATCATGATTTTATTTTTAAATCTAAATAAAAGTACTTAAAGGCTGGTTATGATTTATAAATTAATTTCTGTGGCTTACAGTAATAACATATTAGCACTATTTCACGTGTAAAATCTGCTCATATGTAGAAACATATTTCAAGTTTCATGAAGTACATGTCACAGAATTCATAAACAATAAACTTAACTAGGCTTAAAAATGTACTAAGACAAAACAATTTGGTAAATATACTTCAACAGGATTTAAGCAATACATCATTTGTAGGTGTAAGTAATGGGACATTTTCAGCAAAAATATAATTTGAAAATGTCATGTTGCTGAATATAGTTCTGATTAAAATATTTTGCAGTAGTATCTAAATTGCAACAACAACAAAAACAAATGATTATTATTATTAAAAAGGCATTAATAAATTTCATGTTGACCATGATTTTTCTTTTAACTTAGCTTTCAAACAATTATTTGGGGGAATTTAATATCTCATTACCATTGTTCTTGACATCTTGTATTAAAAAAATAAACAATTTTCAATAAATCACTTACATAAAATATACATCATATCATTCAGTTTCATCGTATAAATTAATCACAGTAATATCAGTGTTTTTTGTTTAACATGTTAGCCTGCTTTCGTGTGCAGTTCACTGTTTTAGGAGAAAGATGACTGAAGTGAAATTGTGAAGGATTTCCCAACTGAGAATTTTATATTAATGAAGGAATCTCAGGGCGATAGCCACATCTGAAAGAAAAACAAAAATGTAAAAATTCTTAATATTCACAAATAAAATGGAATTTTTTATTTTTTTTCCAGAACAATTTGTTTTATTAATGCTTAAAAAAAAAAAAAAAATGAGTTAAAAAATAATAAATAAAATAAATAAGTGAATACCACCACCTAACAACTGAATGTAATTCAGAAAATTAAAAGAAACGGCATCAGATATTTTTGAAGACATTATCACAGACGTAAAATGCTTTATTCAGTCACAGAGGATTAATCCAGTTCTTGTGTGCAGTATGTACTGAAGCAAATCACAGATTTAAATCATCGTCATGGATGTCAGTTCTATGGTTGTCTATAAAACAATCAAAATGCTTTCTCGTTTACCGCAGAGGACTCCGTTTTAGCAAGAACGTTTCTTGTTTGTTCCTCGGAAAATCTTACGACTGTGGCAATAACTTTGGCCAAAGTCTAAAAAAAAGAAAAATAATAATAATAATCATAATAATGGGAGTTTATCTAATAATTAACACTGGTTTTTAAATAAATAATGGACGTTTAATGAATGTTCAGGTAATGCTTGATAAATACCATCAAATGACAATAGAAATGATGTAACAGTCTGGAATTGTTTTTAGCTGTATGGTCTGATATTCATGTACTATTATATTACTTGTATTGGGAGATTCAGGCCATCTGAAGGTATTAATTATTAGTATCATGATAACAGGTATTTATATAAATGTTTAATAACTTGTGGTTTTAATATATAAATTTTAAAAGTTAACTGAACTTACTTTTGTTTCCTTCCCCATCATATACTCGTACAGTATATTTCTTAAATACTGAAGAAAAAAAAGATATATATATATATATATATTTCCATAAAATATAACCATAAGAGAATTATTCATATTCTACATCTGTACACAAAAGAAAGAAAAAATTAAGTCTTCCTGTGTAAAAAATGTACATTTTGATTTTCATACAACATTTTCATTTCAAAATATTATCATTAATGTTAACCTGCATATTTTTTGTACTCAAAAAGTTACTTCATATAAAATTTGTAACAGACTTCTTTTTCTTTATTTATTATTAAGTTATATTTTGGTGGGGTTTTTTAAGTAACAAGTTTTCAAAAATCAACATTTGTCATATGGACTTTATTAACGTAATCAGCATAACAAACAACTATCTTTGAAACACGAAAAACAAGACAGATTTTCTCTCTTAAACATGGCTGGATGTTTTAATAAACAAAAAAACAAATAATAAAATAAGGAGACTAAACAAGCAGCTAGCTGCAATGTACCTCAAATTCTGTTGGCTCTCTGAGCAGAGGCCCGTCGCCATGTGAAGACTGGGAGCCTGCAGGACTGAGAGGAGGTGTCTCATCACAGCGTGGGTTTTGTAATCTGTATTCAAGTAGTTCAATCTTCAAAAAACAACAACAGTTTAAACAATATATAGTAAGAAATCTGTATTCAAGTACTTCAATCTTCAAAACAGTTTCAACAATATACAGTAAGAAATCTGTATTCAAGTACTTCAATCTTCAAAACAGTTTAAACAATATATAGTAAGAAATCTGTATTCAAGTACTTCAATCTTCAAAACAGTTTCAACAATATACAGTAAGAAATCTGTATTCAAGAACTTCAATCTTCAAAACACTTTAAACAATATATAGTAAGAAATCTGTATTCAAGTACCTCAATCTTCAAAACAGTTTAAACAATATATAGTAAGAAATCTGTATTCAAGTACTGCAATCTTCAAAACAGTTTAAACAATATATAGTAAGAAATCTGTATTCAAGTACCTCAATCTTCAAAACAGTTTAAACAATATATAGTAAGAAATCTGTATTCAAGTAGTTCAATCTTCAAAACAGTTTAAACAGTATATAGTAAGAAATCTGTATTCAAGTACTTCAATCTTCAAAACAGTTTAAACAACAGTTTAAACAATATATAGTAAGAAATGTATTTTTTGAGAACCCAAACATTTTCATATGTATACATATATATATATAGACAGACAGATAGACAGATATCTGCGTGAATTTCATAATCTGTATTCAAGTACTTCGATCTTCAAAAAAAACAACCCGTTTAAACAATATATAGTAAGAAATATATTTTTTGACAACCCAAAAATGTTCTTTATAAAAATATATACATAGATAGATAGATAGATAGATAGATAAATAGATCGATAAATAATTATTACATACGTATATAAACATGAGTTAATTTAACTTGAATCATTACTGTTTTTATAATAAAAATAAAAATATTTCCTGTGTGTCTGTAAAGATTTTAAAAAGACAAAAAAGATGAGATTCTTAAAATATATATTTATTTTTAGCCCTAGGAAGTGTAATGTCTACAAATACTAACTCTTTGCTGGAGTTCCTGCTCTCTTAACTTAGTATTGGACAGTTCATAGTTTAGTTGTGATGCCTGGGACTGCAACATGAAAATTACACAACAAATTAGTTACAATGAATATGTATAAAGGCCATACATAAAATTCATAAACAGATAAAACATAAGAAAATCAACAGTATAATTAATAATTTTTGCAGCGATTATTTATCACATTTGTAATAATCATTCTAGAGATTAAAATATATTGTAATTTTCACAAACTTGATATTAAATTACTTTCTTATGAATACAAATATATATAATCAGAAATTTCATGTTCGAATTAGACTGTATTTTTAAAAAAATAAAAAATAAAGATAAGGATTATTATTTTCAGACAAAATCAAAGAATTCAGTTGTTATTTTATATGCTGCACATAACAATCATAAAAACAGAACATTTATATTATGCTTGTGTCTTTAATGTGTGTAACAGGTAAAAAAACAAAAACAAAAACACCTGAAAAAACCACATTTTAAGTATATAATGAAAATAAGTAAGACCTGAAGATCCATGTTATAAAGCTCCAGGTTTTCTATTTCTGAGGCCAGGTTTGGATCTCCAACATCAATTTTTGTCATCTTTGGAGTTGCCAACAATGGTTGAGCAAGGTTTCCTTGCATTTCCATCTGTGCTTTCAACTCTGCAACCTCCAGCCTTCGCAAAACAAACAACAATTAAACATTTTGAAAATATTTATTTTTAACTCACACTTCCCTAATTACATCTTTAAACACTGACATTTATAATTGTGACTGTTTATTGTTTTATTGATGCATGCATTAAATATTTTTTCAAACTGACACTCAAGTAAGTTATAGTTCTGCACAATAGATGTTTTTCAGCTCAGTAAACTGAACCAGACATCATCCAAACTGATTTTAGAATAGTTTCAGTTTTGTTTAGCTTGATATGTGTTTGAAACTACAACAGTATTTCCCTAATTTAATTCAGACAAGGAATTGATTTGCTTTATCTAAACAGATGGCTCCAAGCTGCAGGAAACATAAAAAGACTGCCAAATGTGTTAAAAACAGAAATCATAAAAAGCTAAAGTACTTTATTTCCAAAATGTATAAAATAAAATAACATTAGAAATCAAGATTTTTGTTAATTCTAAAAAAAACATTTGCAAAAGAAAAAAAAAAGTCTTTATTTCTTGTCAATGATACATAAATTTTGTCTTTAAATAAGATTTTTATTAAACTTGATTTGTTATTTTGTGTTTTGTTAAAACATTAATATTTTAATGAAAGAAACATCACAGATTATAATTTCTTTAAAAACAAACTTGATTTTTTTTTTGTTAAAACGTTATTAATTAATCATCAGAAAAAAAGAAAAATTTCAAAAAAAGATTATATGTATGTATATATTATATAAAAAGTGCCATACTTGTGCTGTTCTTTGAGGCTTTCTATTTGTTTTGTGAGTTCTACAATTCTGTTCCTCAGCAGATCTCCACTGTCAGATCCACTCTGAATAGCATTCAAAGCAAGCTGATTCTGCTGAACCATCTCCTGTAATTAAAATATCAGTGGAATTCAATAATATAATGAGTATTGTTTATAAGATATACATATGAAAGAACCAAATATTAAAAAATTTAATTTGAACCTGACCAAATGTGGCCAGTTTTACTTCTCTTATTATTTTATTTTAGACCAAGTTTAAACGTGTGTGTGCGTATGTGCCTGCGTGAGTGTGTGCGTGCGTGCGTGCATGCATGCATGTGTGTGTGTAAAATAATATAAAATTAAAAATTAATATGATAATTCTCAAAAGGTTAACTAATATAAACATGACTGTTTATTTATCAGAAGAAGAACTACTGGTGCACCAACAAGACAGATGGGTATGGAAAAGGAGGTGAACAAAAACTTTATAAAGGTGCAGTAATGTGAACACAGTGAAAGGTGGCCTAAATGCACTTAATACTTTAAATGTATAGTCTGGGTGAGTGCTTGATACAAAGTATATTAAAACCAGTAAAACAATGTCAGGAAATAAAATATAAAACACACAGACACAGACAGACAGACACACACATTCACACACACAACACACCATCACATATACATATACATACACTTTAAAAAAATTTAAAATAAAAATTTCAGCAAACAAATTTGACAAACAAAGATAATATCGAGCAGCACTTATAATCTGTTAAATAAAATGCGAAATGATTAATTCTTATAAAATCTTAAGGAAAAGTTAAAAAGAAATTAAACATACAAATGCAGTTTGTTTCCATTTTGTCCCATCTTTCCAGTTTTTTCAAGCACAAAGATGTAGATTATAATTTAGAAAGAAAAGAGTTATTTGTATGGAGTTAATGAAGTAGTGATAAACTTATTTTATACCTCCACATTGTTAACTGATGCATCATCAAAAGAAGGGACACCCGAGTGTATAGCTCCAGATTCAAACTATAACAACACAAAAGTGAAAACACTAAGCAGAAACAAACATTACAAAAAAAATTATAAAATTTTCTGTGCATTTCTGCACTGAGAACACGAAATAATGCTTTCTAACACTGAAACATTTTGTACCAAAAAAACCAAAACAAAACAAGGCAACATAACATGCTGGGCACAAACAAACAATCAAGAGAAAGCTAAATTAAACAGATATTAATCACTAATCATCTGAAATAATTATCAAAAAATGTGTTTTAAATTACTATTAATTTAGGATAACATTCAAATATGATGACAGCTACAAAACATAAATGGTTATCCAAACATACATTGAAAGCTTCTTTAAAAAAAAAAAAAATTAAAAAAAAAAAAAAAAAATCTTGCTAATATGCTTTATCTGTTAGCTCATTACAAAAAAAGATACACGTTGATATAAATGGCAAACGAGTTATCAGACTGAGTTGTCTAACCTTTCTTTCACTGTTCCACTCCCGAGTGAGCGCAGTTATCTCCTCCTGGTGTAACTTCTCTTTGTCCTGAAGACTCTTTTGATGCGTCTGTTTAAATTTCTCCTCCACCTCATACATCTGCAGCTGATGCTGGCTTCTTAGAGTTGTTATTTCCTCTTGAAGTGATGCCATCTGTTCTCTCAAATATTTGTCCTTTTCCTAAAATAAATGTGTACCCTTTTATCTTTTTTATCTGTTTTAAGTAAATTCACACACACATGCACACACAGACACTCACACACACACACTCACACACACTCAGACATTTACAGTAGGTTACCTAAACTGTTGCCGTTACCTAAACTAGATGGCATATCTAGTTTTGATATTACAACAACAGCAATACATTTATAGTAAAACAAATAACCTACTTTAAGTTTTTCTTCGTATTCCTGTTGAATGTCTTCAATTCTTTGTTCCTTCTCATACAAATCTTTCCACAGTTCCTCCACCTGCTGCTGGTGTTCCTTCAGCATCTTTGATTCACCCAGTTCACTTTTATCTGAAAAGAATGAATCAGTGAATATGTAACTTTTTGTCCCTTTCTTCTCTTTGACAAACTGCTAAAACATACCTCTTGTGGTACAAATGCCTTCACTGGAAAGTTCTGAACAAGATAACAATAATGAAGTGAAATTATTTAAAAGCTTACTTTATAATACTAACCAAAAAAAAAAAAAAAAATTATATTTAATTTATACAATGGTCATTTAGATATAGGTGTCATGGGATATCCACTTAAATTTCTTTCTCTCTTTTATTTTATTTTTTCATGTTTTTAAGCAAGATTTTAGTAAAAAAAGAATACAGTAGAAGCTAGCCATCTCCATAATACTTTGTTGGAATCGTACTGTTTGAAGAGATAATTCCTTATAATTAAATGAAGTATGATTGCTTTAACATAAATTATCTATATGATTTCTAGACTTTATGAGCAATAGCTTATAGAGTATCATGCAGCATTTTGAGAAAGGTCTGTTGTTTTAAGACATTTTACTATTAGTGTTCCTTATACTTTGTTCAAAATGATTTTTTTTTAAATATATCAAGGTAATTATTTTGACATTTTAAGTACCAAATTGTGTTATAACTGATTGAATTAGGGTCTCACCAATTGCTCGAGAGAAATTCTGCTCAAATTCTCTTTCTTTCTCAGCCAATTTTATATTCATTTCCTTAACAAGTTGTTTAATTTTTATTGTTTGTTCATCCTCTCTAGCTTGCAACATATCTTCATAATCATTTCTCAGTTTCTCTAGCTCAGATGAATGTTGATTCTCCATCATTTCAACAATCGATATCTTTTCTCTTTCTTTTTCTTCAACTTTCCTTTCAAGTGACTGTTTTTCACCTTTTATATCTTCAACAGTCTTTTCAAATTCTGATTTCATTTCATCATAATTTTTTGCTGTTTCAGAAACCTTCTCACCGAGGTCTGAGTTTTCAGATTTCAGTTGGCTGATGTTGTTTCTCAGATCAGCCTCGACAGTTTTGAACTGCTCTATCTGAAGCAGAGCTTGTTGGATAGACTGGTCTTTCGACTGATTTTCTGCTGCAGTTTTTTCTTTCAATGCGTCCAACTCTTTCAGCAAACCTTCCTTTTCTTTAACATATTCTTCCTGCTGCAGTTTCAGTTTGCTCACATCCAGTTCAAGTTTGGAAATGATTTCTTTGTGTTTAGCTACCTCCTGTTCCTTTTCATCGTTGAGCTGTTTCTTCACTTGTGTGATGTATGCTTCAGCTCTTTTCTTGTACTCACCAACTTTTTGGTTACTTTCAGCTTCAAGATTTGCAACCAGTTCTTTTTTCTCATTCTCTCTTTCTTCCTTCTCTTTGTTACAGTCTTCTTTTAATTTGTCGTTTTCTGCTTGCAGTTTCTTAAGACTTTCTTTAAGATTTTCGTACTCTTTAGTAGATTCCTCCAAACTGTGCACAGAGACTAGATAATTGTTCAACATGCTGATTATTTTCTTCAAATCTCTTTTTCCAAATGTCAGACTCTTGCTGAAGTTCTGCAAGTCTTGTCTCACAGTTTTCTTCGGCTTGCTGAATAAGAATTTCTTTTTCACGTAAAGTCCTTTCTTTTTCTTCCCTTTCTGAACTCAACATTTGAGAAATATTTTCCAGGTTCTTTGTCAGTTCTTCCACCTCCAGTTTCTGTTTCTCACACACAGTTGTTAAATTTTCAAGTTCATTTTTCCTGTCACCACTTTCCTTTCTCAACTCCTCAACAGTGTTTTCATGATCACTTAAAGTCTGTTTCAAATGTTCTATCTCAGAAGATTTGTTTTCCAACAAAATGGTCAAATCTTCAAGAGATTTAGCCTTGTTGTTTAATTCTTCTTTTAATTCTGCTACTTCAATGTCTTTGGCTTTCACCGATTGCACTAATTCTTCACACTTGTTTTCCAAGTTCTTGATGGTGTTCCCTGAAGAACTTGAGTGCTCCTGCATCTGCAGCAAGCGTGTGTTTGCGTGAGACAACTCTGATGAAACGGCTTCCTTTTCTGTCACTTCTTTCTTTAGTTTCTCTTCGAGTGAAGCCATTTTTGATTTGGACTCTGCCTGAAATTGTTTGAGCTTTGCAACAAACTTCTCTTTCGTATCACTAACCTTCTCACTGACTAACAATTTCAAACTCTCCACTTCCTCTCTGCTGGCATCTAGCTCCTGCTGAAGATTCTTCTCTTTTTCCAGAGCCTGACAGTTCAGTGATTTCTGTAGCTCTTCTGTCTTCAGCTGTGATTCTTTTTCTATCTCAGCCAGCCTCTGTTTCAACCTGTTGATTTCATCATTTGCTGAAACATCCTGATGCTCCAGTTTTTGTTTGTAATCCTTAATTTGAGTTTCATAGTTCTGAATGCTCTCTGTTAACCTTTCTTCAGTCGACTTCAACACACCTTCCAGTTCTTTCATCTTTCCCTGAATTTCTTCACAACATTTGTCTTTCTTTTGCAACTGGTCTTCAAATTCCATCTTCAAAGCTGAAATCACAGAACTGTGCTCTGCATTTAAACTCTGTAAAAGAGTTTCGTTTTCTTTCTTATCGTACTGGATGTTCTTCCAGTTGTTTTCTGCTTCAGCCAGTTTGTTTTTCAAATCTTGAATCTGAGTATGACAGTGAGAACCCTCCTCTTTCAGGTTCTCAATTTCACAGTCCTTTTCCTCCAAAACTGAATTTAACTTATCATACACAGACAACAACTCGTCCTCCAAACTTAAAATTTTGGTTTGCATTTCCTGTATTTTTACATCTTTCTCCTCAAGTTCATTTCTGTATTTTTCAGAAATTTCTTCGTTCTGTTGTTTCAGTTCAGATGTTAAGTTTTCCAATTGTGAAATCTTCTCAGTAAGTTCACAAATACACAATTCTTTCTCTTCTATTATTTTGTCTTTCTCCTCTGACAACTTCTGTAAGATTGTATCTTTCTGAGAAAGATCTTCTGTCAATTTTGAAATATCACTTTGAAGCCGTTGAAGAATTTCAGAAGACTCAGCTTCTGACTTTGACAAATAGTTTTCTTTTTCTTGCAAAACTTCTTGGACAGATAATAATTCACACTTTAGGTCCTTTAGTTCTTTCTGTAAAGAATGCATTTCACTTTCATGTGATGCAGTTAGTTCATCTATTTTAGATGAATGTGCTGACTTTAAGCTATTTACAACTTCTTCATGTTCTTTGTTTAACTCAACCACTTTTCTTTCATGTTCATTCTTGATTTCCTCTAATTTATTTTGCCACGTATTAGTCAGTTCTTCCATTTGTAACTGGTGCTGTGCATTCTGTTGTTCTAACCTTTCTGCATTTGCAGCCTCAAGTTTCTTAGTAACATCTTCTACTCCAAGAACCTCCTTCTCAAATAACTCTTTCAACTCTCTTTCTTTTTCTTTTAACTTTTCATCGAATTTGTTCTTCATTCGCTCCATGGCTTCTTTGTATTTGTTTTTCTGTTCCTCGAACTGAAGTCTGAAACTTTCTTTATCAACATCTTGCTGACCTTCTAAACTGGCTACCTGAGCTGACAGTTTTTTGACTACTTCGTCTTTGTCAGCTGTTACAACTGATATTTTTTCCTGCCACTCTCTTTCCTTATTCAAAATTTCTTCTTCGTGTTTATTCTTCATCTGCTCTAATGCTTCTCTAAGTTCTTTTATTTTAGTCTTGGCTTCTGCCCGAAGCTGATTGAATTTCTTTTCACTCTGACTGAGTTCTGTGGTTTTGTTGTTCAAGTCGGAGGTCTTCTGCTGCAACAGTTGTTCCAGATCACTGTTTTTGGCTTCTAAACTCTTGGTGAATTCTGTGTTATCATCAATAACGGTTCTCAAAGCTACAATCTCATCATTTTTAGAAGCAATATTTTTGTCATTTTCGGTGAGTTTCTGAATGCATTCCGACAAATCTTTCTCCAGAGACATGATTCTGCTTTCATACATTTCTTTGTCTTCTGCAACTTGCTTATCCAAAGCTTCGCTACTTTCATCCAGTTTTCTGATCAGTTCAGATTTAGTCGTCTGCAAGTCTTCCAACATTTTCTCTAAAGAAACAAGTTTCGATTCAAGATCAGATTTTTCAATTTCCACATCACTCTGACAGTTTTCGAGACTTCTAACCATCTCTTTTAACTTTGTAATATTGTTATCTTTTTCTGTTAGCTTCATGTCCAGGTCTCCTTTCTCTAACAGTATAAACTCTTTTTCAGCAGCCATTGCTTCCAGCTGCTGAGTCATTTCATTTAATCTGTCATTCAAATCCTTCACTTGTTTTTCAGATTTCTCTTCAACATCCTGTAAATGTACAGTCGATTCCTTTCTAATATTTTCAATCTCTAAATCCTTCTCTTCCATCTTCTCTCTCCAAAACTCGTTACTCTGGCTGGAAGTCATTTCCAGCTGTCTCTGGAGATCAGTTATTTCAATTTCTTTAGTCTCGATGAGGGAAAGAAGCTGATTTTTCTCTTCCTCAAAAGAATCACAATGTTCTTGACAGGTTTTCTTTAAACTCTGCATCCTTTCTTCAAACTCCTGATTCATTCGTTCTAGATCTTCACTTTTTTTAACAAACTCTTCTTTTTCTTCAGTGATGGCTTTGATTTTAGTTTCATGCTCAGCACACAAAGTTTCCAACTGCTTCTGCAGATCAAAGAAAGCATTTTCTGTTTTCTCACTTGACTCTTGCAAACTCTTCACCTTGCCCTGCAGTTCAACAATAGTCTGTTCCAGCTGAGTTCTTTTATCTTCGAATTCAGTCTGAATGTTCACAATATCCTTTTGCAATTTCTCATTCAGTTTTTCCTTTTCTTGCAGGGTTTGGTATAACTGTGAAACGTGTGTTTCATAGTCTGCTCTTCTCCTATCCAGTTCAGCCTCTTTCGCTTCAAGAGCTGTTTTCACTTCTTCAACCTGCTGTTCACAATATTCCAGTTCTAATTTCTTTTCTTCCAAAAGTTTAGTTAAATGATCTTTCATAGCTTCTAGCTGAGACTGGTAGTGTGTTTCCAGTTCGGAACTTGATTCCTGAAAAATTTACACTAAACATGTTAATCTGATAAGGCAAGGAAATATAAAACTGAAATATCTTTTGACAGAAAAAGAATGTATTTTAATAATTATTTCTACATGTGAAACAAACCCCTTTTATTTTTGATCTTCAAATTAACCCTTAGATAATCTGTTATTTGCTGTAAATGTCAACCTGTGTATCAGAGGATAACAAACAGCAGCCCACCATTTCAAAACCAAAACCAAAACATCAACGACTTTAATTTTCACTGAAATATGTTAGCCAGTAATATATAAATACTGACATGATCAAAAATTAATATATAATAATCTCAAACATAAGAAGCAGTGTTTTTCATTTGTTAACCTGTATCTTATTCCTTTATAATGTTTATTTCAGACATAAAATCTTTCTCATTTAACCTGTTCTTTATTTTGATTAAAAACGTCCACTTGCCTGCTGATACTTTTCTTTATGCAATGATTCCTGCTCAAGAGCAGATCTCAGCCTGTGTATCTCCTTCTCATATTCCAGTTTCACCTCTTCTATCTCACACTTCAGCATCTCTTCCAAAGTCTGAGCATCATCCTGCAGCTTGTCAACCTGGTTCTTTAATTCAATTTTCTCCTACAAAAGAGAATCAAATTACTTTAGCCATTCGTTTTTTTTTTTTGAAAATTTTAAATTAGTAGCTAGGTAAATTCTTCTACAAGCATCTAAAGTAAGATACAATGTCTCCAAAGTCAGTAACCAGGTCAAGTGATGGAATAAAAAACATAGAAATTGTTAATGAAAAGACAAAATATTCACAACTTTACCTCTGGACATATTATTTAAATATACTGAAGTTTTCAGGCATATTACTGACAGGCTACTGTGTTTTTGATGCTGTAGAAAATGGTAAGTTTTTATTTATGACATCTCCTGATGTTAGTAAACCCTAACAAATATTTATTATTACAGTTAACATACAGATTTGAGTTTTTCAATCTGCATCTGAAGTTGGTCTTTCTGAGTATCGAGATCTGACAAGGCAGACATTTTCTGAAGTTGGCATTCCTCCACAGCTAACTGCATCTGTTTGTCTTTTTCTTCACTCTGCTCTCTCATTTCCTCCTGCATCTGAAGTATCTGTCTTTCCTACAAGTTAAATATATATATACCTACTGTTACATATTGTTTTCAAACATTTAAACAAAGTTAAGCTTTTGGTCTTACACTGAAAATTAAAACAAAATTAAAATTTTGGTATTACATTTCTTTAAAAAATTCATAAAAATATATATCCTGTTTTTTTCTAATTTATTTATTTATTTATTTTTATTGTTTTGCTAAAAAACTCATGAAAATTGCACAGGGTTATATATTTATCCTGTTTTTTAAAAAAAACATACTAATTTTTATTTGAATTTATTTATTTTTATTTTTTGACTATGAAATGGCCCAAATTTCTTTATTAGGAAAAACAAGTTTCTGAAATGCATCATTTTACAAGATGGGTACTTAGAATTACCATAGAACTAATTTCCTCTTGATGAACTTTATCCAGCTCAGATATTTTTGTTTCCCAAAACTCATCTCTTTCTTGAATGCATTCTTCAATATGTCTTGCTTGTTCCTTCTCCATTTCTTGCTGAAATATTTCCATTAAAGCCAAATAATACAAAACTAAAAGGAGACTAAAAACAAATATATTATTAATGAACTATTATCAAGAACATAAGTTAATTTTAAAACAAATAATTTTTAAAGGAAATTTTTATTAAATGACAACAACGAAAATCATTTGGAAATGCAGAAATTTATTTTCCTAAAATAAATATACAAATGAACAAAATTAATGTTACTTTCCACAACAATTTTTTTTAAATGTGAACAAATCATATGATATAAAATTACCTTTTTAAATCATTGTCAAAAACGTTTTTCTTTTATTTGTTTGTGTTAATACTTTCTTGTAATTTGTACAATTTTAATTGGTTCCTTACAATATTCTTTATAAAACAGGGCTTAATTTCATGAAAGTGAAAAACGTTATCTTTCTGCAAAAATAAGAACCTTCAATTCAAAGATATGTAAAAAAAATATTATGATATATTCCTACCTGCATTAAATGAATAGCTTCAGTTTTGCCACGTTTTAACTCCTGTATTAAATTCTGCTTTTCTTCTTCAATACTGCGCTCTGCTGCTAACAACCTTTCTTCCATCTCAGATTTCAGCTGTCTCTTCTCATCATTCAATCTTTTAATTATTTCACGAGACTTTTCTAACTGATCCTGACCTACAGACAGACAAGTAAAAAAATGTAAGTTTATTTCAAATGTACATGTCATTTTCAGCAAAAATAATTTCACAATCATAAAAAACAAATGTTTAAAAAATTTTAAATAAACATTTATACATGAAAAACCTCATGAGATGCATATATAATTATATTTGTAAAAGTAAAGATACCCAAATGTATAAATGTTTAATAAAACCATAGTTATAAATAAATTTCTGTTCCACAGCAAATGAAATGCATAAACAATTATACAGGTACACCACTGAAATTCTGACAATTGATGGTTTGGCACCTCCACTTTAGTCTGGAAAAAATTACATGAGTGAACTTGAAATTCCTGCAGCCACTAGACTAGTTTACTGGGCAGCAACAGATGGTACTGTGTCTAGACATGCTTATTTACATTCTTTATACTGAACTTGTTGGTGGTGGTACTGCAATTCTTGAGATTCTTAGCTTATTTTGCTTGAATTTAAGCCCAGCCATGGCTTCTAAGACAAATGAAAGTGTTAGTCATTGTGTCAAACATAAACACCAGTCTATATCAATCTATGATAAAGTAATAAATTGGCATTTAATATCTGTTTAATCTTGTTTAATTAATACCAATAATCTTGTTTTACTAATGTACTATTGTACAAGCACCTGGATTTACTTGTTTAATTATTTAATTTACATTTAATATTTATTTAATTTAAATTTCTAGTGGTTCATGGTATACTTTAGACACATAAAAGATGTATATTTGGTGGGTTAGAGGTGTGTTGATGATTTATTATTATGTGACCATGGCTGGTCCAGCAAAATGGTTAATCTGGCAAGGCTTTGGAACCAACAGTGCCAGAAAATCAGTGGTGCACCTGTAGAAAAGAACTTGCCTGCCTTTTCCAGTTTTTCAACAGCATCTTTGAGATAAATGTTGTCTTCATTAAGCTGCTGACACTGTTGTCGAATGTGCTGCAAGTTCTGATCTTTCTCATCTATCTGTTCATGGAACTGCTGCTTCACCTGAGCAATGGCCATTTCACGGTCCGATTCCAGCTGTTCAATCATTTCGCGAGCCTGTTTGATCTGGTTCTGCAGTTTGCTCGTGTCTGGTGGGGAACCAAAACCTGTAAGCTGCAGAGAAATTAAATTTATCATTATTTTATTAATGAAGAAAACGTGTATTCATCCTGTCATCCATTATACACGTATCAAATAAATCTGAACTAAGCAAACCAACACAAATACATTTGTTAACATTTAGCATTATGATCCTTCTTCCTGATGTTTTTATTAACAATACAGCAAAATAAAAAAAACAAAAATTGAAATTTCTAACATAATTTTTCTATGTCACTACACCATGATGCTGTATACCTTAAGTTTTTCAAGTTCGTGTTCCTGAGCTAGAACATTCTGCTGTAGGTTGTCCTTTTCTTCGGCAAGATGGATATTCTTCTCCTTCAGACTCCTGATAGTCTCCTTGCATCGATTCAGCAAACCTTCCAAGCGTTTCACCTGAATAAATTGTCAGTTTACCAGTATTTGTCTCACAAACATAACAAATGCAACGCGTTATTTCATTACAGTGGTATTCAGTTATGATTATTTGCATGCTGTTAATGATGTTTTGAAATAAAACTAGATATTTATACTTCACTATTCTGTTTACAATGCTGTAAAGATGAAAAATCTACTAGGCAAGACCTTAAAGGTTATGTATTATTATATTCAAGCAGGAAACAGGTTCACAACCCATTAAACAAGCCAGTTACTATGATCATCAATCCATTAATCAACACCTGAAAAACTTTTTTTTCTTTTCTTTTCTTTTTTGACCATATAATTATTTCAGCTAAATAACTGAATGATTTCCCTAAAATTATCCCTGAAGATTCTTGATAAAAGACAACTGATTTGTACTAAAAATAAAATAAAATAAAACAAAAGAATTATAATTACCTTTTCAGTCAACTTCTCGGCTTCAGATGCGTATGTGTCTGTATGTTGTGGTGAGGGTGTTTCTTTTTTTCTTTTCAGCTTATCCTGAAGTTCTGGTGGAATAGATTTTCCTTCTTTTAAAAGTTCAACCTAAAATAATTCACACCAGTTTTCTTGAAACAATAAAAACAAAAAAAAAAATATAAAGGAATAAATAAGTTATAATATTTTCCTAAAATGGTTTTTATATCTATGTTTTTGGGGGGGTTGTTTTTTTTTTTTTTTTTTTTTCTGCTTTATGTTTAAGTCATAGCTGTGCAATGACAAAATGGCTTCAAGATCATTTTTATCTGCTAATATTACATGCCCATCTAAAATCTAACAATTAAGAAGATATTTTCTTCCAATTTTCTTAATATTTTTACATTAAATTTAAAAAATTACTATTTTGTTTCTCTCTAAATTTTGAACTCTTAGAAAATATATTAAAATTATCAAAATGTATATCTTCAAAATATTGAATTTTTTTTTTTTTTTTTTTTTTTGTAAGAAACTAATCTGCTGTCAGCAATGTTTAACTAAACATTTCTCAACGTCTAACATAGCCAATGAAATAACCCCTTTAACAATTTTCAGTGACAGCCATTTTCTTACTGTAAGTGGTAAAGCAAATTAAATGTCTTTTCCTTAATATGTTATTATTCACTAACCTGCATGTGTAAAACTTTAATGTACTCGTCTTTCTCTTCCAAAATAAAATTATAATTTTCTTCCAGATCTTTCTTAGCTGCCTGGTCCAAAACTATCTGTTCTTTCAGTTCAGACACACGACGGAATGCACGGTCCTGAGTTTGAGCAAGTGTATTCTAAATGCAAAACCAAAAATTATTCTATATTATGAAAGAAATCTGTTTAAAAGTGAGCGCTTTATATTATTAAAGAAATCTGTTTAAAAGTGAGTGCTTTATATTATTAAAGATATCTGTTTAAATGTGGAGTCTTTATATTATTAAAGATATCTGTTTAAATGTAGACTCTTTATACTATTAAAGAAATCTGTTTAAATGTGGAATCTTTATAAAATGGGCTATGAAAAGAACTGATGTTGAATCATTTGATAATTAACTGAATCAAAAGTAGATCTTTTCTGAAAATCTGATGGAACAAATTTAAAAGTAATCTCTCTTCTCAGTATTATGTTAGGCAGACAACTGGCAAAGATGATACAGGTATTTTTATGAATTATAACATGCTCTTAAACACTTATATTGAATCAGATTATCTTCACCTAGAAATGTTTTACAACAGCATCATAATTCTAAGTACTTGATAAAACAGAAAATTTACACACCTTTATTTTTTCTCTTTCTTGAAGCATATCCTTATAAACTGTGGCCAACTGCAAAAACCAGAGAATTAAAACACTAAACATTATATTTATTCAAGAAATTTTTACCTAAACATAGCAATTGATGGGGTGTTTTTTCCAATACACAGTTTTAAAAATATTTCTTTCAAACAAGGACTTCAGTTAAAAAAACAACAACAACTATATAAGCAAAAATCTAATTTTCAGATTTAATTACATTCATGATTCAGATTTAGAACAGATTTAGAACTAAATAAAAATGCTACAGATATATCACTCTCTGTAATAACAGTTCTAACTGAACAGATCATAGGAACAACATAATGTCAAACTAGAAGAGTACCTCAAGAAATTTTGTTTTATACTTTATAGCACGTCTTTCGTATTTCTTAATGTACGCATACAGATCTTCTTTGCTGACTGAGTCAAGGTTGACAGGTGACTCTTCAACTTCACTTTCAACGTCAGAAGGAACATACTGTGCCTGTGAAAAGCTGATAGGATTTTGGAAGAATGAACTGTCACTTGCCACAGAACTAAATGACGATGTCCGAGATCTCGTTGGAGTTGTATCAGAGACTGACTGTAATTAGAAGAGTTGTATAACATTTAATTCAGTTTTGGAAATACAGACAATGTCGGAGGTAAATTCTGTAAATAGTGAAAATAACTATGGTAATTTAGATAAATATTTAATAAATCATAATTTTCACCTATTAAAACAAAAATAAAATTATTTTATTATTATTATTTTTTTAATAGCAGATACATACTAAATTAACAGTAAACATTTGTTGAATTTGACTAATAAATAAGATCTATGCGTTATAATTTATATCTTATAATCTTTGAAACATTTTGTTATTACAGTAATTTATTCAGTTAAGATATTTATGTGAACTAAATAAAACAAACTCAATTGCAACTTAATAATGACAATCATTAAAACACTATTACAAGGACTAATGTCACTGAAAAGATTTGTGATTCAGGATTCTTTCATTTGTTAAATAATAAACAGAGAGCTGAATATATTAACAGACACTGACTACATAAATCAAACTACATTAAGCCCAGATTCCAAACTTTTTTAATAAAAATAATAATAATAATAATAATAACAACAAACATAATAAAGCAATTAGAAAATATCTAACTGCTTAGTTATGATTTTTGCAGAACATAGCAAATCGTTATATTAAATTACGTCAGATTGTAAATTTTGGATATTTAACTTTTGAAGTAAATGAATTGACTGATCGTGACATAATACCTCATCCTGAGTGTCATTTGACTCTTCCATCAGTGGAATGTCCACTAACTGATCTGTGGGAATTTCATTTGTGTGGCTAGCTGACCTCGCCCCAGGGGAGGCACCAACAGCCTGAGGTCCATCACCTGCACCTCTGACAGCAACATCATTTCTCTGTTCTTTATCTTCTGACAAGTTTTCTTCATTGTCTGACTGAAGTTTTAGAAATCAGAAAAATAATACAAGATCATAAAAGTCATCGGACAATATGTTCAAAATTAGAAAACTGATTAGATGATCTCTGGTAAACATTTTATTAATTCACAATTTAACACTATTAATAATTTAATTAGGGTATGTTTAACAAAAATGTCCATGTATTTACTAATAAATGATATGGTTAAAATACTATTAATAATAATACTAGTAATAAAAAAAGAAAATGGCTGAAAGCAACTAGTGGTAATCTAAAATCTCCAAAATCAAATATAGAATTAAAAAACAAAAACATTAACTATAAATTTTTTTTAATCATATTAGTCACCCTACCAAAAAATACATGAACAAATTGTCTAGAAATACTGCAGTCATTTCTTACTGAATGTAACTACTAACTTGTAAGATCCATAGTAGTTATCATATAAATAAAACCAAATGCAACAAAACATGTAAACATATCTCTCTCTCTCTCTCTCTCTCTCTCTCTCTCTCTCTCTCTCTCTCTCTCTCTCTCTCTCTCTCTCTATATATATATATATATATATATATGTATATATGTATATATATATGTATGTATATATATATATATGTGTGTGTGTGTGTGTGTATATATATATATATACACACACACACACAATTAATGAATTATTAAAAAAAAAAAAAAATAATGAATAAACTGATAGTTTAAAAATATTAATGATTAACAAACTGCTATGTATGTCACTTTAGTCAGTTTCTAAAACATAATAAATCAGTGCAATTATTCAATAATATTCAGACAGTTAACAACAGTATTTAACATTATAAAATAATGCTGGTTTAATATTATTATCATATCATTTGGTACTTTTGTTTTATGATTAAAACTAATCAAAGGATTTACCTTTACTATAGCACCAACTGCAGATCTCAGTGGACTTTGTGCAACTCCCTGTTCGATCTTTTTTCTCAGATTTTTAAACATTTTGTTTTTGTTTTACATTTTTATTAAAATGGCCATTCATTATAGAAGTCAAAATATACAATGTCTAATTAAACTGTCAGAGCGGACACGTATTCCAGGTGGCCATAAAAACACACAACATACAAAAGTTTCCATATTTTACATGGAAAAGGATTAGTTTTACAGTGAATTTAACAAATATAAAAGTTTTTTGATTTAATTATTATTATTTCCAATGACACCTATTTTTACAATTTGTGTGACATTTAATAGATTTAATGTTTATGAAGTGTATTAATTTATATTTACACCTATTAACAGTATCACTGTTTTTACTTATGCACTTTGTAATGTTGCAGATCACTTCCGAGTTAATAATTTCCGGTTATATTAGTCTCGTTAAACGATAACCTTTGTTTTCGCTTATTGGTCTCGGATCAAACCAGCAAAGCTGTTTGTATTTTGAGATCAAACCATGTTACTGAATATTTAAAAATAATAAAACGATGAATATATATATATATATATATAATTGTATTTGTGGTAGAAAATTATGGCACAGCACTGCAATAAATAATTATGTCGCGTTATTATGTTTTGACGTTATTGTGTATTTAAAAAGGAGGAAATTGATTATTATACTGTTAAATGTAAAAGAAAATCAAATAACAATGCCACCTTTTCTTTTGTATTAAAATTACATTAAAAAATGCATGACATCTTTCAAAAATGTATTAAAATTAGCTGTAATGAATAAAAATTGTTTTAATTATTTATTTGTAAAAAAATAAAATAAGTCCTCTCATTTTCTGTATATGATGAGAGGCATATTATTTTATTATTATCATAATCATTTTTAGAGAATTAGATTTTTTTTTTTTTAATCATTAATAACAAATGAGATAGATAACAATAATTAAAGGAAAAGAAATGATTTGGTGGGAATCCAATACGGTTTACTGAAATAGTAGAGTGGAACAGAAGTTGATAGATTTTTTTTTGTACGTGCTTTAGTATATCACATGTGAATGATATATTTACATATTCAAAATGGAAAAATGGTGATTGAATAAATCTATAAACAAATATCTAAATATTATTATTATTTATTATTTTTGTTTTTTTTATGTTTCACTTTAATAAAAACGCTATGAACTTTTGTTCCAAGCCAGGATCTCAAATTTCAGTCATCATATTTTCATATTCTTATAGACGTTAAAAGAAGAATGTTAATATTTTTCCTTCGGAGGATATATGTTTACGTCTTATTTTAAGGAGATTTTATTCAGTCTTTTCTAATAATGTAATTTAAAGATTCAGCACATATATGAATCTTTACCGTCAATATGTCTAGGCATTTTCAGTTACACGTATAATATTAACCACTTTTCATTATGTATTAAATTTACGATTAGTTAAAATGGTGGAAGATCGACAGAATGAATTCTCTCGAAAGTTTCGGCTGACAAATCATTCGCAGCCTATGATGAACAATTGAACAATGAGAAAACAAATGAAATTTTAAGAAAATACTTATAAATCACAACAGACTGTCTTGTCTTGCTTAAAATTTACATTCACAAATTTAAAAATAATTTAAATAATCTTAAACCAGCAGTAAGCCACAAGGTATCACAATATTATTCACAAGATCAGTCTTCCTTATGATGACCATTAAATGGATATTTCCCGTTCCAGCTGGTGGCTCAAGGATTTGGTATTGCCATTTATAGAACAAGTCTAATTTTGTGGCTAATTTTACTATTTTCAGTTTTAAGCATCAGTTAAAATAAATAAATAAATAAAATGCATTTCTTTCTTTTCTTCTTTTTTTTTTTTTTTTTTTGTTGTTTTGTTTATTTGGTTTTTGGGGGGGTTTTGTTTTTTTTGTTTTTTTTGTTTTTTTAAGGCACTCAGAATTTTCAATATTTAATTTGTTGAGATGCTGTTTAATAAATTTTTATTAGACATTAATTAATTATTTAAATACATTAACATTTATTAGTAATCAAGCTTATTTGACTTCAACAGATGAGCTAAATATTTCTTGCGTCTCATTTATTTTTAAATTTTCCTGTATATTCTAGTTAATTTTTTTGCCATATTTATTTTTAGCCATTAACTTTATGATGTCCGACTAACAGAAACAAAAACGTTTTTTACGAACTCTCAACATGAACTACATAAACAGATTTAATCTTTTACTAAAACCAGTTTCATTAGTTATTGTGTTAAAGCCAGTTCTTTATAAGTTATTTTCTTTTTCAGATTCTGCCGTTGGTTTGTCATCAACATTTGGATTATTTATGGCTATTTGGTCTGTAATCTCGAAACTGTTTTAATCTGGTGATTTTTTCCGGTGTCTTACAAGTAGTGGTTCCTTGTCTTAGTTTAATTCGTTCCGTGACTGAGCTCGTATCTAAATTTGCTCGTATATCAAATCAATTTTCCCAACTGAAATTAATTGATGAAATACAATTAATCCGTTCCAGTCGCCACAAAAAACCACCTTTTTTTTTTTTTTTTTTTTTTTTTGAACGTATTTTGAAATAAAAAAATATATATATTTATAAATGACATTATTGTATAAAAACAAAATAAAAGAGAATGTAAAGAAATAAACTGGTTTTGTAAAGTATATTTATCTTGGAGATCAGACAAATTATAGTGACAGCCATTACCATTACAAAGAACTGCGTGCAACATCGTTCGCAATGAAACAAACCATGTTCGCAAGTTTAGATTTCCGTGAAATTTGGCAGATTATAAAGTTAAATAAATGATCTACTGAAAGCATATGTCGTTAAAAAAAATCACACCTGCTAAACATACTAGAATGACTTTGTAAAGTGACTTTTTTCGAAAGAATATTGAAGATGCTTATATTTAATAGAAATTAAATTTTCGAAATCGAGGATGCGTAGAATTGTTTGCAGAACATGATAAAAAAAATATTTATTCTCAGAAATGTATTTATAATAAAGCTGTCAGTAGGCTATTTTCTGAGGGTCCTCTCCCCGTCCGATACCAACTCGAGAACAAAGTTATCAGTGTACGTACATTTGTTGGTCATCTGACGTAATCGAAAGTTTTAATTTTAATTGTTACACCATTCAAAAATAAACTAGAAAAATTCATTTATTTATTTGAGAAGGGAAGTTATGTGTGTTTCTACAGAAAACTGTATTCAAATTTAAAATCCACATAGACCCTCTGTGTGTGTGTGTGTGTGATCAGTCCTCTTTATAATTTGTTTAACATATATATATAACCAAAAAAACGACATATTCAAATTTTAAACAAACGGACACTTTCTGTGTTACTGTGTGTATGGATTTGTTTGTGTTTCTCTCTTTTATATGATTTGTTTCATATATATATGGGATCATTCTGTAGGAAAAGTGTACACTTACGAACACGCAGGCGCGCACGCACACTAGTAAACACACATAGACTATAGAGACACACACGCCAAAATAATACTAAATATAACCTACAGTGTTAGAACTAATAATCACTTTATGCTTTATGGAATCTGAATAATAATGAAATAATAATGAAATGTTCATTCGCTAAAAATTGTTTTTGATTAACAGATAATCCAGTTAATAAAACTGATTTAATCCAAAACATTTTTATTATTACTATTTCATTTATAATCGTTAGAGCGCTTTGTGTTGGTTCAGTATTCCAGGTGGCGCTGTGCCTTTAACAAAAAGTCAATTCAAGTTTGGTAACTCCAATTTAACCTAGAACACGATGATTTTCAGAAATGTTTGCCGGTCGTGTTTAAAAAAGTTCAGAATAAGCTCTTTTTCTTCAACCTATATCAGACATTTTACAAGAACATGTGTATCGAAGAAAAACGACGAGCCGTTTAAAAATCAAAGACTAAAAATTCGCTATATTTATGTACAAACATGCGTTAACGTTTGGGAAGATGTGCCGAACGGTGTTTTGTTTGATGTTTGTTATGCTGATTCCCATCCAGATGACGATATCAAAATTACATCATCATTACCAACGATTCTTGCCCTTCATAATTCTCCCGGATCACATGAAGATTTATCACAATTTCTTGAATATTTTGTTTCCATGGGTTGTCGTGTTATTGCACCAAATTTCCCAGGTGTGAAAATCACAAGTAACAAGAGCATGAATCATTGAATGTCAGGTCCGTACCAGGTCTGAGGGGGGTAGGAGTAATGCACAGGGTGTGTGGGTGTGTGAATTTGCAAGGTTCTGTTTAATTTTAAAAGAGAGATAATGAAAGAAAGAAAGCATATTCCTTCCCATTTCCATCAGAAAATCCTGCATACGGATCTGATTATTACAATTTTAAATAATAAAAACTATTGAAAATATAATTTTCACAATGTTGAATGTAGTTTTCGGATCTGGTTTGCCACAGTTTTTTTAAACACATTTTTAAGGTATTTGATATAAACACAAATATTACAAATGAGCACTTTATTTTTGTTTTATTTTATTTTATTTTATTTTATTTTAGATTATGTTTGACATTACAGTCAAAACATTCTAAGATTCTTTAGTGCCATCTGTATGTAGATTCAAAAATGACTTCTCCAGTTCTTTCACTTGCACTTTTGCAGGTTTTGGACAAACGGATGGGGTTATTCCAGGTCAAGATTACATTTTTGCTCATACAAATGAAGAGAAGTCTCAGTTTGTGTGTGATTTCTTATCAAACCTAGGAGTAAAAAGGTGAACAAAATATTTTACAAATATAACATCAAAAGAATCCTGAAAAGTAGTTAATTATTCAATTTTATATTGGGTATAGAGCCAGGAACATTAAAAATAAATTTTAAAAATCTGTATGTTACATTATGCTATTGTTATACTGAGCCATTTGATTATTACTTACTGGCTAGAATGTTAGTGTGATTTATTATGCAGTATTTCAGATTATACATACAGAATTTAGATTTAAAAAAACAGTTGTACTGTGTGTTTGTTTTTTTGTTCAAATATAAACAAACTGTTTTTGAATGCATCAGTGTTTAATTCTTAGGAAACTCAGAATCTTCAACCTCTTGATTTTCCTTTCTCTTGGACTTTATTTTTCTTCTGCAATTTGTAATGTTTTCTTAAACATTTTCAGAGTGGACATGGTCATAGGACATGGTGCTGGTTGTTATCCAATCCTGCGATTGTGTACATCACAGGTTACAAAAGATATGTTCAAATCGGCAGTTTTTCTTTCTCCTTGGCCTGTCGTGGAGGACTTCAGGTTAGTGGTTTGTTGATACAGTTATCTCATTTGTAGAATGGTTTTCTGTAAAGGACCAATTTGTGTAAAAGAGGTTTCTTCCTTGATGATATTAATGATATTTTTTATTAATGCATGTGAAAAACACACACATACACAAACATTTTATTTTTTACACTTTCACTTTTTTTATTCCAGGTTGATACAACCAATATCGCTACACAGGACAATAGTTTGGATGTGGGAAAATACACTTCTGAAACCATTAGCTTATCTTCTTGTGCATTCTGTTAAAATTTTCACGGGTTTTCAGAGTTCATTGCAAAGGATTTCATCTACACATCATATACAATCTGTGGTGTCGATTTTGCAGAGGTAACAATGTAAACTGATTCAATAATTACAAAAACCTTTTTCTTAATATATCAATCAAAATAAATAGGTATGGGTGAAGTTTATCTAAAAAATTGTGATGCTGAAGATGGGGTCACTTGGTCATGTAATTCAAATGTTCATAGGTATTTGTGTTTAAACTTGTGTTTAAAATATATATATATCATCACTTAAATTTTCTCCCTCTTGCTAATTTATACCTGTTTTACATATTTTAAAAATATTGAAACATATACATTTAAAAACATCTCAGATGTCTCTGATTTTTTTACTTAAAATATTTTTCAGGTAGCAGGGTTTGCTTCTGGAATGAACTATGTTAAAATTCCAAAGTTAATTCTGTTTGGTGAAAATGATGAATATATACCAAGTCCTTTGGTGGAGGATTTTGCTAAGATGATTGGTATTCCTGTAGAGGAAATAATTGAGTGTGATGAGAAAGGTGTTCTGAACAAACCTAAAGGTAACTTGTGTGTTTTTTTGATAGTGATATCGGTCTACACAAACGTTTATGAAGTATTTTCTGTTTTTATAGAGGCTGTCAGAGATGAAACAAAGTACTGTTACACTTACATATATAGGAAGCATTGTGCTACAGCTTTTTCATTTTTATTTTTTTAAATGATTAATTTCTGAATAATTAAATAGAAGATTCCATTTTACTTCTGACTGCATTTAACTAATCAAGAAAAAAACAAAACAAAGTAATGTTAGACAAGATGCATTTTTTCTTAATGCTGTCCATCCAAATTATTTTTATGAATTTTTTTTTTTTAGCTTTGCTTAGGAATAATGTCATTAAAAGAGAACCCAACAAACAACTGAAACAAACAAAGTCTTTAATACAAAATGGTTTTCATTTAAATCTCAAAAATCACGTTTCTGTCTGTTTAATTTGGTTCATTTACTTAAACTGAAATAAAATTTTAGTTTTTTTTCTTCTTTTTTTTCAGAAATTTCAAATGAATGCCCTAGCAGTGTTATATTTCTTCATGGTGGAAAGAACTTTTTTAATGATTATGAAAAAATAACCATGACCATGATGTGGAAACTTTTAAAACAAATTAGACAAGATGTCCAATAACAAGCAAGAATATTTGCATGTTCAGAACAATAATGACATATATTTCAGACTAACATAACACAGGGTTTCTGTTATTTAATGACCCGTGCTAATCACAAATAATGAAGTTAAAATTATGAACCTGCCTGCAAGATAGTAAATATTCATGTTTAGTACAATATACACTGATTATATGATATTAACAATACTATAGGGATTTTTGTTGGTTTCTTTTTCTTTTTTTTTTTTTTTTTTTTTTTTTTTGTCAGGTCTTATATCCTTGATTTTTCCTTCTCCAGAAAACCAAATTCAAATTATTATTACTTTTTGTTACTGATTTATTATTTTTTGTTGTTCTGTATTTGTGACCATGCTCTGTTTCATGTTTGCATCAAGTCCGATACAAAAGTTGTTATATTGTACAATTTTCAGGTACAATATAGATACATCTAGGTTTTTATCTGCAAAGTAAATTGTTATTATTCTATCCATTAAAAATTAAAAAAATAATTTTTTAAATGTTTCTTCATTTTAAATTCTTTCACTGCTGGGAGAAAACACATACCTGCACACTGTTTTTGTTCAGTAAATCGAAGCAGAATACTATAAAAAATAGAAAGATTGCAGACATAAAGATGTACTTGAGCAGAATGTTATTTATTCAACATTATTTGTAAATAACATTAATACATAGATAAAACAAAAAATATATTAATAATATAAAAATTAAATTTGGATGTTACTAAAGATCATTTCATTTCTAAAACATTTTTATATACAATTTTTTTTAAAAATAACTATAACAAAGGAGTTGAATGATGTAATTCAAAAACAAACAAACCTGTTTTATTTGAATAAAAATAAATAATACTAATGCCCTCAAACCTTTGAAATCTAACTAAACCTAAATTTGTGATTTTATCTCTTTTTTTTTTCTTATCAAGAATACATGTTCACGTTAAAGATGGCGCCTTAATTACACTCTGTGTTTTTATAGATTAAACCTGTTAGATATATATTTTGTTGTTTTTTTTTTGTTTGTTTTTTTGTTTGTTTTTTTTACAATAAACTGTAATGTCTGCAAGATTAAATATGAGTTATATACTGACAAGTCAGTGTAACAATGACTTACATGCTGAGAATAAAGAACTTAAATTTATTCATAATGAGCATCATGTCAACAAGCTACTGCTATGTCAGCTACATGGCAAGCTGTCAGGAAATTTAATATTGACAGACATTCTAAAATTATAAATATGTGCATTTGATTATGAAATATATACATGTATATTCTGATAATAGAGGCAACAGATCATCATATTGTCTAGTTTAAAATGCAAAGCAAACCTTGAAGTTCATTTTGGATATAAAATACTTAAAACATAAATAATTTTATGACCTCCAATCATGGATTCTTTGAAATAATTAATTTTAGAATGCAACCCTAAGTCTTGAAAAAGGAAAAAATAAGTTATGTTTGAATCCCTCCTCCATAATGTCAATGTGTTTTGCATAAAATTCTTATTACACTGTAAACTTAGAATACTGTATTAGTCCTGATGTTATTTTAAAAAAATAATAATTAAAAAAATGTGGTTTGAATTTTAACTGAATTAAAAACCTATTTCCAACTTCACTTTTTAAAATGTGATTGCACTTGATATTAATGTTTTTGTATAAAATTAATTATACAATGTCTGCAGACAGACTTAATATAAATACCGATGGAACCTCCTAATATGGCCGACTAATTACCAATAAACCCATGGTAATAATTTAGCTTGTGCATTGATGCAGTGATGTATCTACAGTTCCAAATATCTGTTCTGTCCTGTTAAGAGTCGCTTGTTTCTCATGTTTGAAACTGCCTCGGTTACGTCATATTTTTGTTCGAAGAAATGGACAAGAACAGGCTCGGTTAGCATTGAAGCAAGGAACTGTTCAAAACTGATTGACCAGTCACTGTCTGGCTTGCTGGAAGAAGAGAACTCTGCACCTGACTGCTGACTTACAGACGAAGACAGGCTCTTTTGTTTAACACTGTCCTCATCTTTCTGATTTTCTGTGTCATCATTTGAAGCACTGGCTGAAATGTCTGTTTTACTGTCTATGTCAGAACATGGGTTGAATATCTCCTGACTGTCTTCAGCAGAAGTCTCGTCAGTCTCAGTCAAAACCAAACTGTCACCAGACTCCGATTTGTGCAGGAACTTCTTGCCAACCTCTCCAATCTGCAGCAGAAGAGTTCCAATTGTTGCTAAACTGTGGTAAAGTTGCTGTTCTTGTTCATGGTTAGAAAACATATTGTACAAAGTCTTCCAAAGCTGGATAAATTGAAACTGTAGATAAAAAAAAAGAGTAAATAAATATATATATTATTACAAATTTATTTTAACTGCAGCTATATACAGCTACACTTAATATAATCTGTTACCAGCTACTTTATATAACATCTTCAAATTACATTCTAATATAAGACATGCAAATAATTAAACTATTCTAATTAATCTGAGCACAAGATTATGAAGAGGCCTGTTCACCTGATTAAGTCTTGGCATGTGTCTAAAATCTTCCTTGCTGTCAGGCCTCAACTTTTTAGCAGAAAACTTGGACCAACTGCTCCAGGACCCAAAACTTCCTGAAAAAACACAAAAAACACAACATCTTGATTATTACACAGTTTTTACAGAAAGCAATTTAATTCAGCTCTTCACTCACCATCTCTTAAATCTACAAAAACGTTAAAATGAATGGACATTTTAGTATATCTGGGATGTTTAAAACAACATTTTTCTGTAAAAGAAATTTAATTTTTCTGTTAAAAGACAACTAACCAGTATGTATTTTACCTTTTGATTCACTGGTTGGTGAATCTGAGGCATGTCCCTCAGCTGCTGAAATTCTGCTGTTCTCATTGCTGTCACTGAAAGATAAAGAACCTGGTTTCTCGTCATCTTCTTTTGAGGAGATTGGAATTGGCAGAGCAGCTGTTTTCACTGGATTATAGTCTGGAGCACTTGGGAGTTCAAAATCTGAAAATATAAGATTAAGTTCTCACTTTACACACTGAAATTATGTGAATTAACATCAACTTTAATTTTAATCTCTAACAAATATTTTTTGTATGCAGTTGATTTAAGATTGAAAACACACTGCAGTCATATTAAGATCTAGTCTTGCTGATTAATAGCAAAGGACTTTTACACAACAGCTTCTCATAAACAGGAAAATAAACAGCAAGTACATCTGATTAACCAGTCAGTGACATTGTCTGGAATGTAATTTTTTTTCTAAATATCCTAATTCATGATCATATCTGAAATATGCAGTTAACAGATTAACCCACCTTCCTTTGTAGCACTATCGTACTGCTCATCGAAGAACTCTGCTGCTTCAAGTGCACTTTCTGTCGAGTCAGACCTGGGTGATGTGGGGGAGTCCTCCACATCATCGGCGCTCATGGCTGGGGGCTGATGAAGCATGTACAGCAACTTGAGTCTCTCGTTAAGATCACCCTTACACATCACACCAAGCATGTAGACAAACTCCTTGAAGTTGATCATGTTGTCGTTATTTGTATCCAGGTACTATAAAACCAATTTTTTTTATATTTTCCTCATCTCTATGGATAATCATATATAAAGAAACATATAACTGTGAAACACTAATTATATTCCTTTCTAATTAAATCTCTGAAATACATTAGATATTCTTCATAAATATTAACAGAAGTGTGTCCATATATAACCAATCTTCAAATTTAAACCACAAAATAATAGAGGTGCTGTTTTGTTTTGTTTTGTTGATTTTCTTTACTGATTATTTTTATTATTATTTTTATTTTTAAAAACAATATGCTACGAAGTCATTTATAAATAGATGAAAGAAATTTATAGATTTTGATATATTTGTATAGGTTAAAACTGCTTTGACATAGTCACAAACCCTGAAACTTCGCAGTGCTAGGATTCCTGCATCGATTCCTGTTGCCCATGGTGACAGTCCGAGGAACATAGTTTTCCACTGGTCAAACTCCACCTTGTAGTTTTCATAGTATGGCCTGGATGGGTCGTACTTTTCCCCGGTGTCTGCCGGCTGTTGATGTATTCTCCAGTAGCACGAAGTCAAGTACTCCTCCTGAAGTTAGTAAGAAGAAAAGAACAAGTAATGAGGCTCTCAGTATTATTAGTTAATAGTTACATGGTAGTTTAAGGAAATGAGCAAGAAATAGGACAGTTGATATTTCTTAATACTAGTTGTGCAGGAACAAAAGACAACCCAACTGCCTACCAACTACTAATCAGGAAAGCACTTCATAAGTGAGCAACTAGTTAACTCAATATATTGTACCATTTAAAAAAAGAAAAAAAGATGCTGCTATTTTGAACAACAACATTCCAGTATAATGTACACAAGCAAAGCTTAGTGTGGTATTAACATGTTGAAAAACAACAACAATAAAATAATAATTTTAATTCTCTGGATGTGTTTGTTGTACTTACCTTGAAGAGTATGTAAATTTCTTCCAGTTCTTTCCCCTGAAACTGAGTGTCAGCCTGAACACTTCGCAAGATATTCTTCATTACACTGTCCTCTATAGTCTTACATAGACAGAAAAACCACATTTTTTATACACTATACAAATTGATCAGTTTTAACAGAAAATTTTATTTTTTGAAAATTGTTTATCAATTAAATAAAATAAAAATAATAATAATAATAATCATATTAAAATAAGATGTGATGCATGTTTTATAATTGAGATCTTTGTCTGTCTTTTATAATAAAAGAATTCAAGTTCAAAATGAAGAATAAATGGCAGATAAATATAAAACTAAGTTATCTACCTGCACAACACGAAGTCGGTACTTCAGCCTGAGTTTATCAATGTATTGATTTGAGATTTTTCCAAAATTCCTGTAACTATCCTCTATGAGATCAGTAACATCAACAGCTGTCTGTCAATAAAATTTACAAAATAAGAATTTCTGTTTTACAGTTACATAAAAAAATGTATATATATAATTTCAAGCATTTACTTTTATATCCCTTCTTCCCCAAACAAATGCCTATTCATCTGAAACTCCAGATAAAAAATAAAATATTTCCCAAAATCAGTTTAGACAACAGTTTTGATAATAAGCACCAGAATTAAATATCATAGCTTTTGCATCTTTAACTAAGATATTCTTTATTTTCCCCAATTTTTTTTTTGCTGATCATTGTTTTAAATTTTTGTTTATTTCAGATTTTTGTTTCACATTTAAGTTGAATTCATTGTAGTGACTGTAATATAACCAATTTCTGAAATCCCCGATTCATAATTTTATTTAAATAAGTAACTCTTCATTTTACAAAAAAAATTGTGTTTATTTATTTATATTTGCAAGTGATAATACACCTCTTCCTGCTGTCTGCTGCTGCCTGTGTCAGAGTTATCTACTCTTGGTATTGTTGAGTCTCTGTTGGTAATGTTCTCCAAGTAACCAGTCAGAACTGTCATGGCTTCTCCATCTTCATTACAGGCCAGCAGAGTTTCACTTTTGCTGTCCAGTATCGCCAGGGCAACTTGGAATATCACCTGTTTCATAAAAGTATAAAGAAAAATCTTTTTTACTAGTCAATACTTTAACAGAATAAGACAGTAAATAAATAAATAAAATAGTGTAAACAAATGTATTTGTTCATGTTATGTTACTTTCAGTACTGTTTAATTATATAAATATAAAATATACTTCAATATAACATGGCAAAAATTATAAAAATAACTACAGTCTGGGTTATCTCCACTCCGACAGTAATAAATGTTTATTATATTCATACATGTATATTGAATGTTTTATAGGCTAACGAGAAATAATAAATCAAAAACAAGTATTATATTTAGACAGTTTTATGGATGCTGCATTGGACAGATGACAGTTCAGTTATATTTGGATCAGTCTTTCATAATCTTGCGCTTATGTTGTAAGTCAACTTGCATATGTATATCTGATGAATATTTATATTGTTATATCATTAAAACTACAAAGAAATTAAGAAATGTCAATCAGTTTTTGATTTTCCATACAAATGTCTTACTTTTGCACCATCATAGAAAAAGCAGTCAAGTATATTTACAGCACAACTAAAAGGCATCACACTGAAAATGAAATTAAAAAAGGAAAGTTATGAAAATTAATTGCAAGGATGAAAGTACCTATTTTAATTGCTTTTTTAGAATTTTTTTATTAAAATGGACATAAATCGATTATGAATATTTTTGTGTGAACCACTGATCTCTTTTACAGATATTATTAAACGGGAAAACAAAAACAACAGATAAAAAGTGAGCATACTAGACCAAAATACAGTTAATATGAGGATGCAGTTCAAATAATAATAATAATAATAATATTTCACATCCCAAATACAAATTTAATTTAATTTATTATGAGTGATGATACACAATATATTAATGAAAAAAAAAAAAAAATGTATATATATATATAGCATTATTAATAAATAAATCAAATATCTTTCAGTAATCACTCCCAAAACAAGAAAAATCACAGAATCAAACCTTAAAAATATTGTGAGAAACCATGACAGTGAGATCATGCTGAGCAGACCTAGTGTGTCCAGTTTCTGATGAAGACTTGGCAAGTATTCCTTAATCAAGTCTTCAAACACACCTGAAAATACCCAGCCACAATGAACACTATATGCCACAGCAGATGAAATCAAAACTAACATAACAGTAATAAAAGTTACTAAAATGGTAATGTCCAGTGAGCTATGGAGTAAACAATACGACAATTTCAATTCAGCTAACTCAAAATTCTGTTAAACTGTTAATAAAATAACTAGATTAATGAGGATCATGTGGAGCATAAATCCTTGTCCAAAAAGACAGTAATTTCTATAACTGTTTTGATTACATGTAAACTGGATGGACTGATGGTGTGAGTAAGTAAGTGAATGTTCAGACCTGATTGATATAAGATATAAATTACAGAATCATTTACCTTGATCAATAAGAGCACCAACAACTTTAGTATTGTAATAATCAGGCAGCAGCCTCTCACAGATTGCCGTTAGCAACCAGAAAGCTTCCTCCTCGCTGACATACAGCAGCAGTACACTTGTCACTATGTTCATAGCCTGGCAATAACCTAAACATTTACAACAGTGTTAAAATTACACACGTTATGTCCATGAAACAAATATTAGTTTAATTTTATTTGTTGCATAAAAATCACATTACTAAGTTATTTGTAACATAGAAGTTATGTTTAGTATTTCTCATTCAAAATGTTGAATGCTGTTCAGTTTAGCATGTGTTTTTATTAGTAAATACACTGAATTGCATAAAAGCTATATTAATATTAATATCAACAAAAAAAAAATACATTTAAATTTACTAGGAATGTGTTTAGTTTGGGTTTTAAGACATTATTAGTATTAGTCAGTATATAAATAAATAACTATATTAGTCAACATATGAATAAATATCTATATTAGTTTACATACAAATAAATATTTATATTAATCAACATATAAATAAATACCTATATTAGTCAACATATAAATAAATACCTGTGTAAGTAAATATATAATTAAAATAAATACACCTTTATGAGTCAACATATAAACAAATATACCTATAGTTGGATTTCTCCAAGCATATGATGTAAGAACTCTACGCAGGGCTCCAATACCCAAATCAGTTTGGAAAGCTGGGTGTTCAGGCAGGGATCTACACAAACCAAGAAAACAAATAAATTAGAGAAGAATTACCAAAAGCACAGAAAGTTTGGGTATTATAAAAGAAAGCTTCAGTGTCTTTTCAACTAGTACATAAAGTACAGGTGGAAGTGGCCTGAGTATTTCTGGCAGAGAACAGCTTGGATGGATATTCCAGCTAGCATACACATTTAACAATAATAATGGCTTTACATTCCTTTAGATGGTTCATTTTTGGGTTTGCTTGTACCATAAAAAATACCAAGTATTTTGTTTATATACGTGCTACAAGAAAAAACGCAAGACTCCTATCATAAATCCCCGACTTGAAAATCTTCAGACATGTTTGAATTGACCTCAGAACAGTTGATCAACTTTTGACTGCTTTGCAGCATGATACAAATGTCCATATGAGCAGTTCTTTGCCAGAGGTAGCTAAGAATGTGTTTTTTACCTGTGAAGATCTCTCTCTATCTCTTCAGTAGCAATTGAACACTTTCCACGACTCTGCTGGACAATGTCAGCGTAGTAACCAGGATGTGTCTGCATCTGTGCACACACAAACAACAAATCATTTATCCTTCTGGGTGGGTTTTTTTTTTATGCAAACGTAATTCAAAACTGTGAATGAAATACTGTTTTTGTGAAATTGTTGTAAAGCTTTATTCTCAGCTGTTGGAAACTAAACTTTACTTCTCAATACTGACTTTATTCTGAATGACATTTTTAATAAAGTTTATTTACGATAATTATAAAACAGAAAACCCTTACCACAATTATAATTACCATTGTCATTTACTTATTAGTAGCTACGAATTTTCTTTTTGCACCTTCCTGTTCTTACAAAAATCTTCAACTAGTTTGTAGGCACCGATTTGCTTGGAAGGCAGTGTAATTATATGAATATAAACTATATAACTTAAATCCAAAAGACTCTTGTTTATTTTTCTAATATCTAGTAAGAGACTAATACACAAACATAATTAAAACGTTATTTAATGTTGGGAAATCAAAGACTCACTTCATTAGTGGCACCAGAGAAAACCATCCAGATCTCTCCTCTGTATTTGTCAGGAATTCCTTTCAGGATCAGCTCCTGTGTCCGATGTGTCCTGTACATGCAGATTCCTCTAAAAATAAAAAACGACACCAGGAAAAAGATTACTTTATTTTCATTATTAAAAACACCTTGTAATCAGAGCTAAAATCAGCCATCATGTATGGCATCAAGGTCTGATGATGACTATGTCTTTCAGTTGAGTTCAGACACAGTACTAATAACTGTTAATTTGTTTTGTCTTTACGACTTTCCAGAGCTTGTGGATTTTTAACATGTCTAAAACAGTCTAAAAAAAATATATAAATAAATAAACAAAATTTGCTAATCACCTTCCATATTCAGAAAAATGTACATCCCACAGATGCTGTTTGACCGATTCTTTGGGAGAAAGCTCATCTGAATCTCTTCTACAGAACAAACTGATCAAGGCTGGCTGGAAGTCATCACTGACATCAGCTGCTAAATCAAAAAAAGTCACTTTTAGAAATATTTTACTAGAATAAATAACTCTGAATCAGGGGATGGGATATTCAATCATTATGATGACAGTAACTTTCAAATATTAATTTCAACAACAGAAACTGAGTATTGGATATTACAACAACAAAAATTTTCAGTAACTCACCTGCAACTCCTTGGACATCTGAGGAAACACTTTGTGTTCTGAAAATTCAAACCAAATATTACAAAACTTATGCAGCAGTTTAAATTAATAAGGGATTTCTTATTTACAGCAGCATTGCAATAATACAATATTTAATATCATAAACAGCTAATGAAATTCTCATAATGGTTTATAAAATAACTAAATGATAAATAATCATCAACTAATTACACTGTATTGAATTTCTTTGAAAAAGGCTATTATCTCCACGATTCAACAAACATTCAGCAGACTGGTTTATTAGTTCACCATGTTTCAGATTATGCAAAAGCAATCAGCAATTACAGAGAATATTAGTAATTAGTTTTACCTTTTAGGAGTATGCTGTCTTGATAACAAGTCTGAAATCTTCTCCAAAATAAAGTTTCTGTTTTCAAACTGAGAAAATGTGAAACTGATCTGAAAAAAAAAAAACTCATTCAAGATATTATATCTGATAACATATCTGCAATTTGTTTTGAAAGAAGGCACAAGCAGAAAAACATGATAATATTTGAACAGATTTAAGTATAGCATCATGGATATTTGTTTTTGTATATATATATATATATATACAAAAGTGTTATTTAAATTTGTGTTTTATAATTAACGCTTACCTTCCCTTTGGTTGTAATGAGCAAAGCATTGGTGAACAGATTTCCTGACACTGAATTGTCTACCTTCTCCACCAGCAAAATGTCTCTCATAGGTATCACCAAGGTAACCAAATTTTTTATCTATCAAAATGAGGTAAATGAACAATATTATTATTAATAAATTATATAAAGATATAGAAAAAAAAAATAAATAAATAAAAAATGCACACACACACACACATATATATAGTATTTACATTTCTGTTATAAAATTATATTAACATGTAAATTTTAAATCAATAAATTATATTATGTAAAAGATAGATCATCCAGATATAATTTTTGCTTGATAGAGTAAACAAATGAGTTAAATACATCTCACAAAATTTTACACATACACTGATGACTCTAGAATGCCAAGAGGTAAAGTAAAAATATATACCGTGCTCTTAAAGGTGATGTAATTGTTAGAGAGATAAAGTTTTCCCCAAACGTGTTTTTTGTTGTAGGGCGTCCACAATGCACACTCCTCATCACCATCGAGTTTCTCCTGTCCAGGTAAACAAAATTCAATCCTAGCAGCATTAAAAAAACAAGAAAAAGACATAAAGACATTAAGCCAAATTTTAATTTAAACTGATGCACTGTTTTGATGTCTCAAACTATTAAACTAAATTTCATTTCAAACATATTAATTTCACTATTTCACACATAAAACGATCTTTACCTGAATGCTTCGCTTCGTGCTTTTGCATCAAGATCCCTCTTTAGTGATGATATTTGTTTGGGAGTCTTTTTTCTGTAATGCAATTTGTACTGTGATAAATTGTTTCATACACCAAATAAATTATATCTTTATTATTATTATTATTATTATTATTATTATTATTATTAGTGGTACTAGTAGTAGTAGGAGTATTATTATTATTATTAATTACAATATGGGGATGGGTGTGAATTAATAGTTATTTCAAATCAGTCAGTAAATCTATTATCATTTCAGCTTGTCAGTAGTTAGGTTTAAATATCACATTATTTTCTGGTAAAACATTAACTTAACATTTCTTGGTAATCATCTTTATATTAGTTTTTATTCAACTTGCCTTGTCCTTTCTTCAAGTGATTTATCTTCTTCAAAGCCACCTTCCTGCATAAGTCTAATAAAAAATAATTTAAAAAAAGACATATAATACTGTTAAACTGCATCTAGAAATGATTATATCCTTAAATCATTTAAAGCTCTGCTGAATTATGTTTTATTCTTTCAAATGTTCTCCCATGTTTACTATGAAATACATATTTAAAGAAATAAATTATTTCTACAATGGAAATAACAAATCCTGAACGCTTGAATTCAATTATTCTCAGTATGTTAGAATTTTGAAGCAGGTTACCAATGCTGCACTGAGAAACATAAAACTGAGTACAACCCTTATTTAAAGGAAACATTATGTCAGTGTGACTGAAGAAGAGACATTCTAAATCAAGCCTGAAATAAAATATTCCTGTGTTGACTGTATGATAACTGATGCGTGTGTAAGAAATATATACAAAGCTGATGTGAAAGCTGATAAGATTTTATCACTCACTGTTTCATAGCCATGTTAGCTAGCTGTTCCATCAAACGATAGGTTTCTTTAGTATGTAAGAGCATGGAGAAAAAGTGCTGAAACAACAATACAATACAACAAGAACTGCTAATATTCTTCTTTATAAAAACATTTTTGAAAATAAAAATACAATTATTAAAACACAGATAGCCATAATTAACAACTAAAAAATATGTTTATATTAAAAATATCATCATTTGTAAATTGAAAATAAAATCCACTTAAATTATTATGTCAAATATGTCAGTTCTATTAAAAAAATCTAACTTCTCTAATACACTGTTACTTACATCTCCCTCTCTGGTTGATACCTTAATACTGTCTGGAAATAGCATATTGTTACCACGGTCAAGTTTCTGAAATTTCAGAATTTACGGATTACTGTAAACTATCTGATAAAAAGGAAACATTTCTAAAGGTATGAATACATTAGTTTTATATAAATGAAGTATTTTTACTGACTACATGTATATAAAAATAAAAACTGTATTACTCAAATAAAATTTTATAAAAAACACAATTATCGTATCATTTTGGTTTTTATATTACAGTGTTTTAATACTGGTATTATGGTCTTAAATTTGGTCATTAACTACCACATAAAAGAGAATAAGAAAGCATTTAACATAATAAAAAAAAATAAAAAAGACAACATCAACAAAAGTAACATGATTCTAAATGTACCGATGAAAATTAAATAAACATGACTATGCAAAGATGCAAGAGAATTCTTACAACACACACACATACACACACAAAACACACACATACACGCACACACACACACACACACAGACATGTGATTGTTACAGCTTACAGTGATGTCAGTCCACCTCAGAATGAGTTTGGCCTCTTTACCCAACAAGAAAGAGTAAAAACAGAGATGATTTACACTCAGATACATCCAGCCCTGACGTGGTACCTTCCCTTTCCAGTAACTGCAGGAATAGTCTGCAAAACAACACAAAACCAATTCATTACACACATTTAAAAATATAATACAAGATTACAAAGTATATTGTGACAACTGTGAAAATCACAAAGTAAGCAAATACTTACAGTTGACAAGTTTTTCTTCAACTGGCATGTTGAATAATTTTCTGAACTTTTTGGTCGCTGTCAGAAATTTTTCAGTTTCTTCATCTAAAAAGAAAGTTTAAGAAATCTCTTACATTTTCACTGCCTATCTAATATTAAGAAAACCAGTTAGCATTAACAAAATGAACAACAGACAGACAGACAGACTGATAGATAGATAGATAGATAGATAGATAGATAGATAGATAGATAGATAGATAGATAGACACAGACAGACAGATAGAGTGATGGACAGATAAATATTCATAAATATTTTAAATATTAGAAAAATCAACCTACAAGAATTCACTCCTGTTCAGAAATAAAAAATTCATAATGTAAGTTTTCTTTAAAAAAAGGAATGAAAATATGACAAAGAGTTATTTCCATATCTTACCCAGGAATGTGCATTCAAGCAACAATCATTTAGTCAAGAAATGAACAGAAAAAAAAAAAAATTCTTCATTCAATTTTTTTTTTCATTCTTTTCTGACAGCATTAATGTGTGTTTAAAAGAAAATCGAATATTTGATTTGAAATGAAAAATAAAGCATAATCAGAAGTCACGTGTTTCTATTAAAATATTCACTGAGTGTTAGGTTCTGTGTACATTAATTAAGATAATATTTGATTAGTCTATTGTTTTGAAAAGATAACAGAAAATGACAAATGTTAACTAAAAAAAAAAAGGATGGTGATAACAAATTACCCTTCTTGGGAACTGTGTGGTTTGCCAACAAACTCTCAATTTTACACCTCACAAATTCTGTTGCTTCATCTTCAGTATCAAAGGAAGCTGGGGATTAAACAACAGAGAAACTGCATTTAAAAATAATCATGATAAAAATACACATAATTATATCATTTTCTGTTACTGTTTTAAAATTCAACAGCAAAAGTAAATTTATTTGAAGTATGATTTTCCTTAACATGAATAAAAATGTGTAAGCAATTCAACCTGTTCTAGGAAATCATAAAGACCATGTTAATCTTTACTGCTTGCTGTTGGTTATCTAGCCATCAAAAATCTTCATCAACATGAAAATTATGCATCTTAACTGGGTAACATTATGTAAAACAACTTTTGGTTTATTCTTAAAATTGATATACTACTTGTTGATGGTATTATTGGCTAAAGAACCAACTATGCAGTTTTAATGTTTAATTGTTCCATAAAATGTACTGACTATTATCTCAGTTTTAATAAATTGCATATCTGTTAGAATTAACTAACCAAGTGTCTGCATTAAATTCTGTTCTAACCATTCCCAGTCCTTGCTTATATCTCTCTTATTACCAGCCAGAGCAACAGCTGAAATTTTAATAAACACAGTAAGAACAAATCATATGTTGTTATTTCAGTTTTATAGTAAGTTTCCATATTCAGATTGAACATACCGATTTTTTATTTTATTATTATTTTTTTTTTTTTTTGCATATACAATCAATTGTTACTATGAATTTTAAACAATTTCATATTTGTCAATTAGAAAAATATTAAACTAGAATGCACTGGTGCCTGTGGGACTGTTGTGAGTAACTCAGTAAGAGTAATTCAGTTTTACTTACCGTAACTAACTTCAGATTCTGGTGTTTGATGAAGAATTCTGTATGGATATGTCTGGAAAAACAAAAAAAGTATGCAATGAAAAATTCCAAAAAAGCCATTGATTTTTATTTCTATAGTGCAAACTTAAAAAAAAGGTGGTTAAATCTATTTTTTTTTTTTTTTTTTTTTTGTATTTCTTTTGAATATGCTTTAAGGTATAAAACTGATCTGAGATTATAAAAATCAATACATCATACAAAACAGAAAAACAAGATCCAACAGGTGTGCACTGATAAATAACAAAAAAAATAATAATTCAACAATCTTTCTTAATACATGTTGAATGTGTTACTAGAACTTTCATTCTGCAGATCGTGATTGATTTTCAATAAAACAGTATTTTATTTTCAACACACAATGTCCAGGTAATACTTTAACAAACTGTCCTACCTTATTGTCAAGCACTGTGTCAAGTGTTCCAACCAGAAGTCCTGTCAGGCCTCCTCCGCCATAACCTTTTCGTTTCTGCATCACAAAAAAGGGATTTGCTCGTTCTGTCACCCTGGAGAAATATACAGATGCAACAAAATCATTTACATGATTTCATATTTATCATGTTGAATCTAACAAATAGCTAGAATTTCATCTGACTAGCTGTGTATGCAGCTCAATGCTGGATGTGATTTATGTTTTAATATGTCCAATTTTCAGTAAAAGGTGGTTTTCACTACATCCTGTAATTATGTCATATTCTAAATATGTGTATTTCATTTTATTTCATGTGTGTGTGTATGGGGGGGGGTTCTTGCTTTGAATCAGTTTAGCAAAGTAAGTATTAACTGGTTTTTTCCAAAAGTAAGTATCAAGAAGGTTGTGGACTGCCCAGACAGTAACTGCTAAACCACATGTAAGGCAAACAAGCAAATTCCTAATATACCTCATGTAATCTGAATAAATAATTTCATGCTTATTTTTCATACTGATAAATATAATGAAAAATAAATGCTTTTATATAATTCATGGAAGTAAAAAAATATATTCTGCAACATGTGTTGTTATATATGTTTTTACTGACTACTGATTTGTTTGGAAAATATATTCACCTTCAAAACATAAATAAATAAATATATAAATAAAAATCCTGTTTTAATATACAGAGTGAGAAATATACACATCCAGTAAAGGCATCATTCCTGCTTGCTCTAAACATTTTGTTATTAACATTTCAACATGACTGGGTCATCAATGTCATGCAACTATCTTTTTATAAAACTTAGTGTTTTTCCATTTCCAGGTGAGTTACTAGTACAGATTTCAAGTTTTCACTTTGGAAATGAAGTATTTAAATGTCTTAAATTTATAATTCACACAATTCATTATTTTATTAAATTTTGAATAGTTTTCAGTAAATATTCACTTACTAGATAAGATCTTGATAATCTGTAGTTCAAATATATATTTGATATTTTTAAGTAAATAAGTAATTCAGCATAATTCATGACTGAATAATGCTAAATTAAGTATAGATTTTGTTTTAATAACATTTTCAAACTGGTTACAACCTAGTAGTAGTCTACTGTTATAATAGTAATAATCAGTGATATTTTGTCACTGCTATAGATATGACTTTTTTCTACCTATTGATCTGTTTTGATTTTTTACTTCTAAATAATTATTAATTTTTTATAAATAAAAAAATACAGTTGTTCATTAGGGACATTTAACATTACTTCTACTTATGATATGAGTCAATATTTACGCCAGTGATATTTAGTAATAATAACTGTAATATATAGTGTAATCATCACAATAATGCATTAGCACAAAACTGTCAAACAGTCAATCGACTCAATGTTTTCCTCTCAATCATTCAAGTTAATTTCAAATTTCTTAAATGAGGAAGCATGCATTAATTTATTGTACGGATTTATTTTTTATTCCACTGTCTCTACCCTCAAAATATATATATTTAAAAAAATTGTTAATAATTCTATTTTAAAAATTAAAATTAAAATTAGCCGTTTTGATCATTTCAGAATTTAGCTACGATTTTTAAAAACAACATAATTTGTCATAAATAAAAATTAACGTGACATAGTTATTATTGTGCAATATACCATAATGCATTAGCAAGTAGAACTTCTTCTGGTTTTATCCACATAGTTATCGTATAAAGTGGATTTTAAGTAAATATTGTAGTACTAATTTAATTCTGCTATTTTGTCAATAAACTCCATCTTTCAGAAGTCACATGATCAATTCGACTGGTACTCAATATGCCACGCAAACATGAGTTTTTCTGCATAAAAGCGGCGCAGCTAGATAGTATATTGGTTGAAGTAAACGTGATATAGACAGTTTCATTTTCGTTTGCTAGACAGGTAGGTAGGTTACTGGATTTTTATGTTTGTTATCCTACACCATTGTTTGATACTTGTAATACAAATTCATTG
Source organism: Chrysomallon squamiferum (assembly GCA_012295275.1). Taxonomy (NCBI): domain Eukaryota; kingdom Metazoa; phylum Mollusca; class Gastropoda; order Neomphalida; family Peltospiridae; genus Chrysomallon; species Chrysomallon squamiferum. The sequence continues at coordinate 25,704,511 of CM022673.1, read as the reverse complement.
TCAAAATGTGTAATTTAATGAAAGAATCAATTTCGAATTTGCAAGCAAATAATAATATTTTCTATCCCAGCTCAGTTGACTTATCCTTATGCATTCATAATTTGTAATGATAATCAAGATGATGAAAACGTAAAGGTCACAATCATTTTACTCTTTTTTTTATGATTATGGCCAAATTATTTATTTTTTTAAAGTATTATATTAAAAATTTCCGCCATTTATATAGAAAGATCTAATCACGCAAGGTTCCAATTGATTTTTTAAGAGTAAATTAGGAGTCATTTGACATTTTGACATAACTAGCTCAGTGGCAGTGATTTTAGTTACTCACTTACTGTTGTATTAATTTACATACAGCTATTTAATATTCCTACAAAAAAAGTTATAAATGGAAAGCAAATTTAGCGTCTATATAATTAAATATATTATAATTTATAAATTATAGTTAGTGCATTATGAATATAAAGTAAAAGTACAGGATATCTTCTATCATCTTTATATGTGTAATGTGGACAAAAAAAAAAAAACAAAAACAGAACATGTTGACACATGAATTAACAACCGTCCAATTAAACAAATGTGTTATTGTGTTATAAAACATTTATTAATTCTTGGTGCGATAAAATGTTTAATAATAAAAGTAAAAGTTTTATTATTAAAGCAGCAAATTTGGAAGATGTATGAAGTCAACAAATATATTTAAATTATTTGAATGATTTCAAATTATCTCTGCCAAGATCGTTGTAAATTGATACACATTTATTTGAAACTAAATGCTGTTTAAAATTATAAATTATTATCATTGTTTTTTTGAAATCAAAGAAAAAAGTTTTTAAAATTAATTTTATTATTTCCATCTTTTAGATACTGTAGACATTGTACAGCAGTTATGTCTTTGTTGTTATTAGTGAACTACATTTTAAATTTTAACTTCACATAAAATATTACATCGTTTCCTTATTACAGCTATTCTGCCCATGTAGAAATTGACTTTATATCAATCTCACTCATACAGTGATTTTTATTATTAATATTGTTTCATTTTTAAATATATATATTAATATATAAACAGCATTAATGATAATTAAATACCATTCAGTTTCACATAAATGTCAGTTGAATGAACTTGCTCATCTGGAAATTGACTTTATGTCAGTTTTGATTTGGAGTGACATCATGATGTTCCATCTGAAGAATATAAATTTTATCAGCTTCATTATAATTTGTATTACTTTTAGTAAAACAATTATAAAATAAATTTTCTGTTTTTAAGAAATGAATTTTTCATAAATACTGTGTCACAGAAATATAAATTATTGATCTGTTATCATTTTGATTTGTAACCAAACAGGAAATAGCATGGTAATTTATAATTTAATATTTTCAGAGGGGAGGAAATTAAATATATTCTTTTTTATTACACAGATAATATTTAATAAAATGGGAGGTGTTGCACCTCAGGGTGATATAACCTTGGACTCCCCAGAGGCAAAGGACATTATGGACACGGTTTCTAGTAACTGTGTCGTCATTTATTCAAAAACAAGATGTTCATTTTGCAGAGATGCCAAAAGTATTTTCGAAAAAATAAATGTCCCGGTAAAAGTCATCGAGCTGGATCAGAGAAGTGATGGAGAACAGTTACAGGATGTTCTTGCTCAGATGACAAGTGCAAGAACAGTAAGTGTTTAAGCTTAATTATTACAATGCTGTACCAAACTCACCCAAGTCGATTCAGAAGTTGCATTTTGTAAATTATATTTTATCTAATGTGAGTTGTCCATTTAATCTGAAATATTATATATATTAAGAAAGGCAAAAAATATATATATATAGATATCAATAGAACTAAAAATGTGAAATGGTTATTTTTATTAATATATGAAAAAATAACTTATTAGTGTATCTGAATGGTCAAAGATAGTTACAGGAATTTCTTCAGGATGTCTGTAATGACTGTTTTAGAAATTTGGATTTGAGGATAAAATATGGCTAAATAATATTACAGAATAAGAAATTAAGAGTAATTATCAAAATAATGCTAAAAAAATTTTTTTTTTTTTTTTTAGGTAATACTAATAGTTTTGAAAATGTTTCTAAACAAAATAATCTAATATGTGAGGTAATAGAGTTCAGAAATTGTAGATATGCTATTTTGGCATTCACAGATAATGTAAGAGTTCCAGGGTTTAGTCACAGCTTATATAGTTAACTATTGTAAGGAATTATGTTGCTACATTAAAGAATATAATCAAACAAACATTTTATTTATGATCTTTTCTTAATAAAGCTATGATTTACTATGATAAAGTACACATTTAATATTTAATTTCAGGTGCCGAGAGTGTTTGTCAATGGAGAGTGTATTGGAGGAGCAAAGGAAACTCGAGCTCTTCACAGAAAAGGAAGACTTGTTGAGCTGACAGCAGCTTGTATGTCATAGTACAAAAATCTGACATTAAGTTATTTTCTCAGTTGCATTTTTTTTTTTGACATTCCTCATTTTTTACAAGCTTTTGGAAAACTTTTAAAATTTATTTGATTATTTTTATGCATATAGTTTTCATCTCGTTTATAATCCAACATGAAAATAAAAATATTTAAATAAATATAAATTAATGTGTCTGTTTTGTGTTTAATCTTCAGTAGACATGATTAAAAAGGATTAAAATTTATTTAATTGTTGTTGTTTGTATTCTTGGTAATTTTAATGTAGTAAATTCCTTGAAGAATAATTGAAATTTTTTTTTTTTTTTTTTATTAATTGATGAAAAATTGATAATTGAAAATAATTTTGTTAAATAAAATAAACCAGGAAAATTTGGTTGTTTGATGACATAGCATTTATTTTTAATGTATGAATATTTGCAATTTAAACCAAAAAATTATTTTTAAAAATGAGAAAAGAAAAACAGAACAGAGAACAGTTTTTAATACAGAATAGTGGTTTAGTACAATGTCAAACCCTATTTTCTTCTTTTCAAGCAGATTTGATGGAAATGAAGATATCGTTTCTAATATCACAAAGTTTAATTAATAATCTTTAAAGAAATAAAATGGTCTGATACACTGGAAAGACAGTGTATAAGTAAATAACAATAACAAAATTTTAGAACTGTAAAACCATCACAGATTGCCTTTTGTGCGGGCAAACTATTTTGTGTTCCTTTGGCAGACTCCATCTATTTTAACTGAGCCAGAGTATAATAATAATAATAAAAGAAGAAAGCAAAGGAAAAGATTATTGACCATGTAATTACTGACACACTGGAAATAAGACATCACATCAATAAGAACATTTGTCAAAATAAGTTTAATAGCCATTTCAAAAATAAATACAAATAAAAAATTAAAAGTGGATTTAGTTCTTCTTTCACTTGTGCTTTGTCTTAATATTCCTTTAACTGAGAATTTTAACTCTTTAATTTTATTAAATTTTATTTTATTTTTATTATTATTTTTTTAATCACAGGCTTCAATACTTAAATAGAAATTAAAATGTTATAAAATGCTTCTACTGTTTCTATATTGGGAATGTATAGTTTAAAAAGTTATGATCCTACCAAAATGAAATATTTATACAAAAGGCATTTGAAATGTTGTCTCTGGTATTAAACAATGAAATATGTTTTGATGTGTGTTGTGTGTCTGAGTGTGTGTGTGTGTTTGGGATGGCGCGTATGTGATCTGCATAGGTATACATTATCTGAACTATTTGTAAGAAGCCATTTTTTTAAATTTATAATCACTTAATCTTTCAATTTTTCAGTTGAAGTATATTGTTTTAATCTTAACTGGAATGCAGAAAATCATTCAGTATGTTTCTTATGATTTCTTGCAGTAGTTTTAATAGAGTTTAAATCTAGTTACATTAATGATAATAAATCTCAAAAAATATATAGGTCAAAGTTATAATAAATTTACCAAATAAAAAAATATGTACATAAATAATTATATATATATACACATGTACATATTTCTTTGTTAATCAAAATGTAATATAATTAACACTAAAAATAACCTATATATTTCTATACATTAATATAAGTTTATATAAATATTTGTATTATAATTTACATTAAAAATAAACTGAAATATAATAATCCCACAAGTTAATTCACACCTTTGATGAACATTTTCAATAAATAAAAGATCAGAAATTTCATTTTGTCAATACGAACAAAATGCATGATAAACTTACATAAATATTAAAATCAAATTAAAATTAAAAATATAGATTAATTCCATAGACAGCTCACAGAATTAGCGATTATCAATATAATTAATGGATAAGAAATAAATTATATGTACTGTACGCTAATATGTATGAAAAAATCTATAACAAGCTTATTTTAAAAACACATAAATGATTCCACAAACATATCCTACCATAAATGGACAAATTTAAAGAAATTAACAAGCCAAAAATAACAGAAAAATAAGTTAATACAAAAATATATCTAATAAGCTTATTTAAATATTGGTATTAAACTCAGACAAGTGAATTCTACAAACAGTTCACATTAACAAAATGACAGTTGCTCTGAGACAATAAATAAAAATATTGCACATGCACAATACAATGTTTTGGAGATCTAAAAATGAAGTCCACTTAAACTGTACACAGAACATTAAGCCAGTGAGGTAAAAACAATACCCTTTTTATGTTTCATTGTCTTACTATTTGTTCCTGAAGGTAGACTAAATGTTTGTTGAGCATAGGAACACAGAAGCACAATTTCAGAAAAAATTACAAGAGGTTTTCTTTAGGAATCCAGTTTCATTGGAATCAAATATATTAAAAGTTGATCAACAAAATTATTTCCTTGACTCCAAGAGAATGTTTTTTTTTTTTTTTTTTTTTTTTTTTTTTTTTTTTATTATTATTTAATTTAGATATTTCAATCCATTTGTTTCTTTCATGAGCATCACATGAGTATCTTCTGTTTATGTCATGCAAGAAAACAGTAAGCTTGAATATCCTGACCTCTCCATGAACAAGTAGATGGTTTTCATTAATAATGATATATGACATTCTCAATAATAAAAATAAGCTGCAGATGTCTGATATTTTTTTTTTTTTTTTATCCTAGATTTGGTACAAGCATTCTGATTATAAAGGTTTCATGTTTAGGAACAGCAAGGACGCTTTTTTGAACCAACAGCAATCTGAGCTTCCAACTTCAATGCAGCATCCATAGCACGGTCTTCTTTTTCCTGTAGCAGTCTGAAACAACACAGAACATGTTAAATTTGATAATCACTTGAATAGGATTTTTCTTCTCTCAAACCCATATACAAACACACACATACATGCTTAGAGATCTTTTGTAAAAACAATCCTCATAAATATGATGCAGAATATACTGTCTCATTATTTTATAAAGAGAGAGAGAGAGAGAGAGAGAGAGAGAGAGAGAGAGAGAGAGAGAGAGAGAGAGAGAATTAAATTATATATATTTTATTTTATATGTGTACAACATGTTACAATAAAAGGGACAATTTCATCTCTTTAAGCTTGTTATGTTACTGACAAAAGAAAAACATGAGAAATATTTTAAGCTGGCTGACATGTTGAATCTTTCTATACATTAAAACTGCATTTTACACAGGAGAACATTTCTGTTAACTAAATTAATATTAACCACTGAATATATGAATGCAAAATATTTCAATTATTGTTTTCTTCTTTGATATTTAGGTTAAAATTTTTTTTTTTATTTTTTTTTTTGTTTAGTTAAACACAATTCTTTTCATCTTAGGATTTATAATAAAAATTTAAACTTTTCTCAGTTGCAAAAGAAATAATATTTTCATATAAGATGGCAGTGGTTATAAAATGAATGTTGTTTACAAAAACATACTTAGACATTGACACAATGGCCTTTTTCACATTTTCTCCAGTCTTGGCACTTGTTTCAAAAAACAAAGCTCCAAATTCCTAGTAAAAAAAAAATATATATTAATTTCACACACACTACAAAATAACGAAAAAAAACAAAAAAAAACCCTTGAAGATTTAAACATATGCTGTACAATGCAGTCTTTTATATGTTTTTTATATTAAAAGAGGAATTATTATGTATTCACTGATTAGTTAGACATGTTTATTGCTGTATTCACCAGTTAATAACATAGTTATCCCATACTGCTGCTTTGGACTGTCACGTGAAATGTGGTTTAGCTATAAACGTCTGTATGTATGTGTGTTGTGCTGTAAGTAACTTACATTGGCAAGTGTATATCCATCCCTGTGTTTTACCACTCGTGTCTCTTGATCTTCTACCTTGTTGCCAATCACAACAATGACTGTGTCGTCATCAACTCCATCCTTTAAAACAAATAATTAAAACAAAATTAAATCCACTCTACAGTTTAGTATATTTATAGTACAGTATTTGACTTCACTGAGCAGATTTGAACCAGGATCATTTGCTTGACAGTCCAGTGTTCTCTCAGCAAGTTAAAAGAAATATTTCCACTTGTTACCATAAGTAACAAAATTCATGAACTGAATATCAGTTAATTAAAAGTGTATAATAAAATTTGCTTCCATTGTTTTTCCAAGAACATGTTGTGCTTATGTATTCTTGCCTGAACTGGAACAGATATAATGATGTCTTAATAAGATTAATGTATACCTTCATCCTGTTAAACATTTATTTAATAATTATGAATATAATCTCTGAATATAATCTCTTAAAGTCCTGTTTCTTTTACATTTCATTTGCTAGACAAATAATTAATTAAAAAATGAATAAAAAAATAATAATCTGTCATCCTTACCCTGACATTAACCATCCAGTTTCTGATGCTAAGAAACGAAGCTTCACAGGTGACATCATACATTATGATTACACCATCAGCTTTGCGGAAATACTGTTTTGTTATACTGCGAAATCTGCAGAGATAAAGCACATGAAATGTAATCATCGAAGTCGAAAAAACAATTGCAAATAATGTATAAATAACTGTCAATAAATTATTGATCGATGATTTAATAACTCTTCAACGCATTTTAATATTAACAGTTTTGTCAAATACAGAATTTTAGATATAAAATATTGAGGTATTGAATTTGCAGACATTATTTCATGGTTTATTCATCAGTGGATTTTTACCTCTTTTCTGAATATGTTGTGTAAGAATGTTGTCAGTTCAGTAATGTTTTAGGTTGTTATTAATATTACTACAACCCCCACCACCACTACTACCATTTTATTATTATTATTATTATTAAATATTCAATCA